>KN489897.1:23167-44105 GCA_000787155.1 Scartelaos histophorus
GTGCTGGAATTGTACAGGTGGTGGAGCTGGGGTTGTAAAGGTGCTGGGGTTGTACAGGTGGTAGGGTTATACAGGTGCTGGGGTGGTACATGTGGTGGGGTTGTATAGGTGGTGGTGCTGGAATTGTACAGGTGGTGGAGCTGGGGTTGTAAAGACCTGGGAGTGAAGGTTTTTGGAGTTTAAAAACACAGTGAAGCACTTCCTGTATTACCACTACAGGTGCTTGACTGTGGTTGTACAGGTGGTGCTATACTGTGGTTGTACAGGTGGTGCTATACTGGGGTTGTACAGGTGGTGCTATACTGGGCTTGTACAGGTGGTGCTATACTGTGGTTGTACAGGTGGTGGTGGGCTGGGTCCCTGAAGGTTGCAGAGGGGTCAGCAGATGAGTGCAGTGGGAGGAGGAGGCACATGATGATCATTAGTCACCTTTTCACCTCCACCTCTGAGCCCAGGGCCGCGGGGCAGGTGGGCTCATCCACATGGGACTTTTTTCCTGTCACATTGTGGAGTTTCATCACATAATGGTGGAGTGTGTGTCTCATTTGAGGCCTGTGTTCATTGTATGGTTCACATATCGAGTTATATTTGTCAGAAAGCTTAGATCACCCTGGATTTGAGGTGAAGGAAGTAATAATATAAAATTTTTACAGGTGGTGTGAGAACAAACATCACAATTTAATCATTATTCTCAATTATTGACCCCATGACTGAACAAAAGTGAAATCCTTCAACTTAGTTTTTGCAGTCTGTTGAATTTACTTAGGTTTTCTCCTGAAACTGCAATGATTTTATTTAATGCTAATTTTATTTTATATTGTGACCTGTATAATAATGATTATTAACCAAATAATCATCCCTAACTACCAGTAATCTGTACATTAGAAATGAGGGGGTCGAAATAGCTTTTGTTATTTTACTCTCTAAAAATAGAAGACATTTTAAAGACATGTTAAACTGGATACACTGGTGTCGCTGCTGCATGTTAATAACCTGCTGATGGACATTTATAGTCACACCTGCACCTGCTCTAACATTTGAAATGGACCTGTGCAGTAATTATTGTTTTGTTTGTTCTGTCTGGTTCTCTCATTGGGCTCTCCTGTAGAAACAGATCAATGAAAATGAAACATTTTTGGCACGGTTACGAACCAAACCAGAGCTGACCTATAGTAACCACACGTAGCTTACTAATTCTAAAGGTTTAATTAATGGCCACTAAATGTGTGAGCAGG
This sequence comes from Scartelaos histophorus, assembly GCA_000787155.1. NCBI lineage: Eukaryota > Metazoa > Chordata > Actinopteri > Gobiiformes > Gobiidae > Scartelaos > Scartelaos histophorus. The sequence goes on from KN489897.1 coordinate 24,403, forward strand.
GACACAACCTGATTTGTATATTTATGTTATAGTGGTGGAAGGAGTATTCACTTTTGTTACTTAAGTAAAAACACAGATATCAAAGCAAAAAATACTCAAAAAGTAAAAGTAAAATATGAAAAATTCTATCTTAGTAAATGTATTAAAGTGACCATTTAAAAATGCACTTAAAGAGGTAAAAGGAAAAGTATTTTTAGTAGAAACTGAGATCTAATAGAGCCTCAAATGTGGTGATTTTGTTATAGATTTGTGCTGAATTTTGGTGAGCAGAAACAATTGATTTTTTTCTCTAGCCGTTTTCAGTCATATATTTTTGTGACCTTGTTTTGTTTTTTTTTTAATAATATTAATCATTTAAAAAGGGTTTTAGCAGGTTTCACGCAATCATATAAATACTTTTCATTTTCAAACCTGTTCAAAAATGTAGTTAGAATACAAATACATGGTCTCAAATGTAGCTTTTCTAAAACTATTAATTTGAAATGCACTTAAAGTAAAGTACAGATACCTAAATATTTGAAGTTCAATATACTTTACAACTTTTACTTTGTTGCGTTCCACCTCTGGTTAGTTAATATGGTAATGGCAGAAGAGCATCATTTCCACCTAAGCTGCTGTGTGGTGTGGGGGCCGTGCTGATAGGGGCAGATCAGACACAAGGTGAGGACTGAGAGGATTGGGGTTATCATTAGCAGGACTGGCGCTGGCCTCTGCTAGTTCCAGTAATTACCGCACAAAGGGTGGTGCTCGCCTTCCCACTGCTTTTCCCACACTGAACCGCAGGCTCAGAATTCCAATCGGCCCCAGACCTGCAATCTCCTCACTTTTAGACAGCAAATTACTGACAAGTCCCATTCTTCACAGCACTATAATTGCTTTTTAGTGCTGTTTTTTATTGAGGCAACCCCAGCCCCTCCCTCGCCTCAATAAAGTGAAGTCAGGGAGGGGGCGAGGGGTTAATATAGATAGCATTAGCTCCTAATTGGAAGCTGTTGTCGTACAGGAAACTTTCAAACAACTTTTAGCGAACAACTCTTTTGTCATTTTACCCACAAAGCAGAGTGTGAAATTTAAACCAGGATAATGCAAAGAAGAAAACATGATGACTGCTTTGGTCAGTACGGTCCAGCTTATATTTGCATAATTGCTTGGTGCACTAATACTGGGGTGATAGGTCTGTGTGAGATTCCTTCCTTGAAAACAAAATAGCATCATTCCACTTGAGATCAGCATCCTGACACTGTGATTTCAGATGGAGTAACTGTTAATAAAATGATTTCAATTTTAAATCTTTCATTTACTTCACACAAAATGGTCTCTGTTGAGATTTAAGCCATGTTATTATGTTATTAGCTCCTCAAAAACAGACCTGGTGCTCTCAGTTTTCTTAATTGAGATGGATAGTTCCTGGATTGAAATGATCCAAATGATTCTAGTGAAGGTTTTTGGAGTTTAAAAACACAGTGAAGCACTTCCTGTATTACCACATGACATCACAATGTGGAGCAGTGTTTTCAGAGCGAAGTACTCGGCCTATATGTGCCGGATTTGTGTCTTAAATGTGGAGATGAAACAAAACACAACTCCAGATACTGTATGTTTGTGATGAGGAAACAACATCAGAAAATCACTTAAAATAAAAGTGAAAAAAACTTAAAATAGTCTCTTTAACTGGACATCATTAGCTGGATTTTGTGCAAAAAAGTGCATTCAGTACAAACAGATCTGTGCTTTTTTCCCCACCCCTACACTTCACGTCCTCAATCTACTCTGCGCACATCATTACTCCCCACGTCAATACAGACGCCTTGCAAAGACAAGATCTCATTATAAGTCTAAACAGACCCGTAACATTCCAGGCTCAATTAAACCCAATAAACTTACTTTTTTCATTTACAAAGAGTGCGCATTCTCCAAGTTCCACTGCCGGACAACCAAACCGTAGCCATTTGCTATAAAGACCAAGCCAAAGAAATGAAAATGGCTGTGGGATTAGAGGATATAGTCCAGATAAAGCCAGAGCAGATTCTTGATGTGATCCATTTTAGTTTGAAAGATGGGGGGGTATTAACAGGGATTTGAGACTTTAGAAACCTTTGTGCATTTATTTCCACTCTAAGCACACTCATCAATGCCAGTGGCCGAAACTATTTACTTGGCTAGTTTTCTTATGTATAGGAAAGTGCTCATTTGTATAAACTCACATTCTAGCTCGATGTTAACTTGTTTGCAATTACTCTCGATGACAAGAGCTTTGTATTTCTTTTTATACTGTATACTATAGGCAAGTTTTTGTTCTTGTAAAAGCACATTAAACATTCCAATGTACAGAATAAAATGACAATGTTCCGTGTTCCTCAGAACCTCTTCCTCAATATGATAAAACATTACAAACATAAAATAACTACATAAAATCAGATCTCACATGTGTTACATGTTCTCTCCATTTGGGCCACAGCTTAATAATGTGTCTCAGTAAGAATGAAACTTTTACCACTATATATATATTTCTTTTAAAATGTCATTCTAGTTTTCAGATGTGCCATTTTCTCTTTACAGCCAGTTTAATTTTTATTTTCATACTGGTTTAGTTAACAAAATGCCAGGGCTGTTGCAATTTATTTTCATTTTCTGCTTTATAAATAGTATTGATAACACTTTTTCTAGTTAGCGATTTATGACTGTGACAAAAAAAAATAAAAATTGTTTCTAATCATATCTCATTCTGGTTTCTTTTTTGTTTTTTTAAAGTTTCTATATTATACTCAATTCAGTTTTTGGAGCTTTAAGCCATGTCATAGGGCTGTTACCTCCTTAAAAACAACAATTGTTTTGTTTCATTCACACGCTCCTACCCTTTATTAAGTGTCTATATCTCCAAAACTCAAAATGCTCTGTTTCATCTTGTGATGTCATGTAGTGGTAGTTTTACCTTAAATTAGTGGAGTTTAAAAATACAGGGGAGCACTTGCTGTATTAAGATGGCATGAGTGTTTTATTTTTGAGAGAAAAACTCAACCTTATGCAGGATTTATGTAGAAAAAAAAACACAACTCTGGGTATGTTTGTGATGAGAAATGAAAGTGAAATATATCATCTTTAATTTCAGTTAGTTGACCTTTCAGCCCAGATTGCTCAGTTCTTGTTTGATTTATATTATAGTGTCAACAGGGCATGAGGCAATGTCTTCAAGCAGCCATTTTAGTAAAACAAGAAAAGGGCCTTGAGGCTACAACCTGCAATTGACTTAAGACAGCAGCCCGACGTGCCCTGGTGTCCATCTCTGCGTCAGGGCCAGTGACACCTCTGACCCCGTCCCGGTGTCAAACGGCTCGTCGGGGCCATCGCTGAACTACAATGACAAGGCTGATAATGCATTAGTCCACGAGTGCCAGGCTCAAATGAGAGGCTGCAGCTCCCACAGCCTGCAGGCAGACAGGTGCGCTCAGCTCCACACACCATCTACACACAACACAGGGGGAAATGCCTCTGCCACTCTGGCCATGTGTAGCTGCTTCAAACATGCTCTCATTTCACTTAAACGCAAGAAGTTTGTGCGCACTAAACATCAGTACAGTTTAAAGGTCCTATACTACACAAAATGGATGTTATAATTTACCTCATCAACAAAATACCTAAAGTTGTGTAATTCTGGTTTATTCATCTGTCATCTCCAAAGCTTAAAATATTCTGTTCCACCTTGTGATGTCATGAAGCTGTAGTTTTCACTTTTAGTTCACTTTAGAGGTTGGCAGATCCTGGTTTGAAATTGTCCAAATGATTCTATGGGGTGTGGAGTTTAAAAACACTGTAGAACACTTCCTGTTTTACCATATGACATCACAAGGTGGAACAGAGTGTTTCCATTTGAGCAAAGAACTAAAGGACTCAGCCTAAATATGCAGGTTTGTGTGTTAAACATGAAAAAAACACAACTCCAGGTCTGTTTGTGATGAGGAAACAACATTATAACATAAATACGAAAACAGCAATTCAATCCAAATTACTGGTGGAGGAAATCCTGTTGGCAAAGACATGTGAGCTCCCTGTAAAAGGAAATTCTTTTGATAATGATAGAACCTTAAAGCTGTCACCTGCGCTTCTATTTATTTTTTCACCACTAGATGGCAGATGTGAAACCAGTTGACTACAGATGACTTGAATGTACTATTTAAGAGTTGCCACTAGAAACAAATTTGGAAACCTTTCTTGAATATTTTGGAGGGATTGGATGTTGGAGAGTAGGTGTTTGAGAGTTTTTTCTTTTGTTTTGTTTTTTTTTTCATTTTTATTGTTTTAGATAAAGTAAAAAAATAAATAAAATAAAAATAAAAAAGAGTTGCCACAGGAAAACCTCTGCTTTATGTATACTGACTGCTCTGATACCACTTTATAAACGTGAGCAATAGAGGTAAATATATCAATGCTTTGGTGGTTTGATGGTTTTGGAGGCCCCAAAAGTACACAACACCACAATAAGACGTAACAGAGTAACTCTAGAAGTAACTCTAAAAATATTGGCATGAAGTGATAACTATTTGGAGAACATGGCCAATGCCTCCACATTGATTAGATGTTTCCTGGGGCAAAGTGGATGAACTCCAGGACATCAGTGAGGATCTTGCTTTTATTAATTAAAGGAAAAAATGCGTGCCTAAAGTACCAATCATAATCAAAATCAGTGACCCTCCAACGATCCTGCAAAAACAAGTGATTCATGATTATCTTTGAGGGGCTTACATAACCGTGAATGTCAGTAGCAATGAAGACTGTTTAGTGTAGACCACCTTGGAAGTGTTTGAGAGGTGGAACCGTCTGTCAGTGTCACAATTCTCTGAACAGTGGATAAATAGGACTGGGCCATGTTACAAATGATTTGGGATCAACATGGCAAGCCCAACATGACAAATCCAGACACAGAATTGATTTTGATGCCGTTGCTTGAACTTGGTGCATGTTGTCCTGAAGGCCCTGCTTCAACATGCTGTGCATTCCAACCAATTATCTACCCCAAGGTGCAACAGGTTCACACTTCAATCTTTGATGCCTTCTCCATGGGATCGAGCTGGATTTAAAACAGGGAACAAGGGCGGGACAATCCTTAAAATCCTGTATACACAGCAAACACGAATCCACATCAAACCAACCCACTTTAAGTCATTCAAACACATGCCATTGTTTCATCTTGATTGTTTCAAAGAAGACACCAACTCAGAGAAGGCTTCCTAAAGTTCATAGAAGGTAGAGAAATGTCCCTTTAACATAGGTCAATTAAAGGCCATTGAAAATTTTGTAGAAATGGTGCTGGGAAACCTCACATCCAACCAAGTCATCTACCGGCAGGAAATCCAGCTCCTGGCATGGACACCTTGTTCTGTTGGGACCATTTTACCTTGCCAGTTTGCCACATCGTCCCACATCGCCCCATTTTCCTGAGCTGCGCTCCCACGCAGAGGCCCCCGTCCTCTTTCTAAGGATGGACGTCCTTGAAGGGCTTGTCTCAACCATCTGTCACGGATGTCCTTGTGCATCTTCTATTGACTCCGAGGGCTCCCACGAACACTGTTTAACGTATTGTTAAAAGTACGGGAAAGGGAAAGGAAGAACTGTTAGGGTCAAATAGTGTTAAAATATTCACATAAAGGATAACTATTTGATTTCACAAAGAATTATGTCAGTAGTACACGCTGGTGGTCCACCAAATCAAATCACATAATATGAAATTGAACATTTCTGTATGCACTGGACCAGGAGAGCACAATGCTGTGTAAATCCCCTTAATGACCTTTTTCAAGCTTTCGACAATCATTTACAAAGCTGATTGGCAGTCTACACTGGCATATATTTATCCTTTGCCCCAGCCTGCCTGCATCTGTGGCGCCCCCTACTGTGAGAGGCGTGGGGTATAGTGCCCAGTTGTACTTGTTGCCAACAGACGTGACCAGCATGGATGCTCACATGGCAATGTGCTGGAACGTCGTGATAATGTTCGGTTTGTTTTCCGTTTCACACATCGTTTGGGAGTTTGCCCGACGTATAATCCGAAACATGAAGCGCAGGGGGAGGCGTGCCACGCCTGTCTTCCCAAGTTCTAGCACTGATGTGCCCCAAAGTAGACCCTTTGTACCCCTAACCCCAGCAATCGACTGGTACCCCAAGGACAATTTCATGATCCCAATTATTACTGAGACATAAAAACTTTTATAAAAATAATCCTTCATAAAGTTGGGTCAATAATTTGAGTTTGATCCATTCTTCTGTGTCTACACATGGCAAATCAGCGTTCCTGAACCCCTTGTGGTGTTTTTATCCATGCTAGGCCCTTTCTCAGAGGGGAGTAAGGCCCCTACTGGGAACTTAAGGGGTCCTACTGCGAGGCCCAAAATGGCCCCATGGCAATCCTCTCTTTCAGAAACTTCATAAGAGTCTCATACCGTGGGTGTACTCCATAAATGTACCCTGATATGACGGAGCAGAGCCTCTCATGCTCTACTTTCGGTGGTACAGCCAAGACAGCCATCATGGAAGGATTTTATATCCACACAAATCTCTGTGGTTTATGAAAGATGAAAATGGATACAGAAGAGAATTAGCAGATGGATTTTACCACAGTGTCTGTCATTGACGGTTGGCTTCTCTGGATTTCCCCAATGGGTCTAAGCGTAACAAACCAGGTAAGATGGAATAATGCAGTCACAAAAAGGGTTTCTCAAATTCCTGTGTTATATGAATTTGTCTCTGTCTTGTTTCTAAGTACGGTATCAGTATAACATTTATAAATAAGTTAGGTAATGTTTATCTCTGGATTTTACTGTTAATTATGTAATTTGGCTACTATATTATACTTATTAATCAAAATATTATTTAAAAACATGGTTCACTGTAACTGACAGTCTCAGACTTTTCCCACCCGGTGGTCATAATATGAACTGCTACTGACGAATGTGACTCTGCCGCGATCATTTGTAAATCACAGAACTATTTTTAAAATATATTAGTTTTTGCTTACCATTACTTTCCAGAATTTATCGGAATACATCACTGTACTTGATCACACTCCAATCTAACTGCACAATATTAGAGAAGAAAATAGAAAACACTTTTCTTGTGGTGAGTGCATGAGAAATCCTTCAATCCTTCCAAATAGTGTTTAATAAATGCACAACAAACAGTTAAACAAACATGAAGTGTTTAATCCCACATTGCATCACATTGCATTTGTGCACTATAGTTTAAAAGCAACTAAATGTAAAAATATTCCATGTATACAGAATACAGTACTTTGATTGGACCGTGTATTGGAATTTGATACAAAATACATTTTAATGCAGGTATTCAGTTGTGTGTGTATATATATATATATATATTCCCAACACTGGTGAATGATAGGGTGAAATAAAGATCTATGTAAGAAAGGTAATATTTAGTAATGATAATAGTCACAGCATAAATGAGGCTCATGGGCAGGTCCGCCTTGAGTGTGGACAGATCAGCTCAACATCTTTTCTCCTCTGTTACTTTGTTGGTGTTCAATAATGTCTTAAAGTCTTTTTCATATAATGCATTGCTAAAAGCCCCAGTATAACATTTTGTTGTGAAAAAATAGGTTAAAATAAAAACATGTATTTTTCATTATGAATGTGCTTGTTGTACTGAAAAACATGCACTTGCATCTCCACAAACCTTCCTCCTGCTGCTTGTTTCCACAGAAAAGTTGTTCCTTTGGCTAGAATCACTCACAGTATGGCATAAAAGATATCTATCCATTGAGAACGTTCCCAACTATGGTTTCAACTTTGTTTTTCCATGGAATCATGCAGCTGACTTTCCATCCCAGCTTTCCACCAGAAAGTTACATACTATGGCTTTAGAGATGACATACTCTGCTTTTTGAAACTCTGGAGCACTCAGATGCAGGAGAATACAGTATTGCTCAAACATGCATTAATCAATCTAAATTTATATAAAGATGTTTTAGATTTGGCATTTGGCCTGCTTTTAGTTTTATACCTTCTCTGTTATTATAATTATCATCATGGCAACTGCTGACTTCTCTCGATTCATTTTAAATGCAGCAATTTTTTGTTTAGACTCATCAGACAAACAGGAGATGCAATTTTTCCTTCTTCTTTTTTCCTTCTTATTCTGTGATGGGTTGATGAACAATTAGGCCGACTGTTCTGTAAACATGTTCCAAACACATAAATCGTGCGCTGTCGCTGTGAAAATATGCTGAAAGCCATCTCGAAAGGCATTTTGGCACAGCTCACCCACAAATTAAGGTAGCATTATGAGTCTGCACTGTGTGGTCCATCAGCTCCTCTATACAGCCACGCTGCCTCCTGCGGTTGCCCCCTCTGCTGGGGGTAGGAGGCATAGTTGACCCTGGTTAAAATTCAACACCTCCAACAATAACATGCCTGGGCATTCAGGGGCAAAGTGGAAGTGCCCCGGTTTATAAACATGGCTATAGATCTTCAGTGACTGGAGTCGTACCGGAGTACAGACTGCACGGCACCACCACAGCACCTAACAAAAGATTTCCTTTATTTAAGTGGCGATCCAATAATTACCACGGCAATATCCCTTCCAACATGTATCTTAGACAGGCTGTATATGTATGAATATATATGTATGCATATGATGTTAAGTCCAGTGTTGAAGTAGTTAGGAGTCAACACACATTTATAAGATTATACACAAAAGTAAAGGCCTTGAATGAAACTAAAATGGTGATTTACAGCCTTATTTAATAGGATCTGGAAAATAATAGGATTGAACATATGCCTCTGAAATGTAATCTGAAGTCTTGATTAATAATTAATAATAGCCACTTGACAATACAGACAAACAACAATAACATTAGCTTCAAAGTATCCAGTTTTGCAAGTCATTGAAATGTATTCAGTTTTTGGGAAGTAAAATAAACAAAAGCTTTTTGTTTATTTCACTTCTAGTACAGACAGTTTTTACATAAAGACAATCATGAGATCTTATATTAAAAGTTGCTGTATAAAAGTTCATCAAACAAGTGAGTAATTGGGCAGTGTATCAAGTAAACCCTCAGGCAGCTTCTTATAAATATTGTTGCTCTCTTCTGACAGGTAGAGATGGCCAACCTACTTTTTCAGTTACAGTGATTTAAAGTCATGGCCTGTTATGAAATGAATGACAGGTGTGTCTTAAGTTTCAAAGAAGAGGCTCAAGTGTGCATGTATATTATATCTCCATAGAAAAGTAGCTTGAACATTTTATTTCCTATAATATATAAGAGGATATAAGATTTGTTTTTTATAACAAAAAGCATACATTTTCATTAAGCCAAAAGATATTTAAAGCTGGTAACTTACATTTAGTCATATAATGTATATTTATGACTTATTTTTATTTCTTTGTAGAAAAATTGAGATTTCATTAAAACCTTGCTACAGTTTTAACATGGCCTGGTCAGCAGAGGGAGCACTTGCATACCAAACAGTGTCATCTGCATATCAATGCATGAGGGTTTCTCTTCAAGAACCTATATTGCAAAACAGATCCTTGCTAGCTTTAAGCTATGTTATTATGTTATTTCATCAAAAATATACCTGAGCTCATTCACACAGGCTTGAGAAACCTTATATTTTTAGTCTGTCTGCACCTACATGCTCAAAACACTCTGTTCCACCTTATGATGGCACAAAGCAGTAGTTTTCAAGTTATCAGCTACCTTCTACCTTATAGAGAGAAAATGCCAGAACTGAAAGAATCCAAATGTTTCTAGAATGTGGTGTGTGGGGTTAAAAACACATTGGAGCACTTCCTGTATTACCACATATTATCACAACGTGGAACAAGGTGTTTTCTATTTGAGAGAAGAACTCAGCCTAAATTAATAGGGTTGTGTGTTAAACACATGTGAAACAAAACACAACTCCAGGTATGTCTGTGATGACGAAAACAACATTATAACAGGTAATATATCCTTTCAATTACAGCCAATGGAATGAATAAATATAATAAAAAGTAGCGGTCCCAAAATTGAGCCTTGGAGTACTCCTTTGCTTAAAGTTAAAAAATATTGCATGGTTCAGACACTTTTAGAGGATTTTTGATCCACTGAATCAAAAGCTTTAGTTAAATCAATAAGCAAAGCTGCACTTGTTTGTCATTTAACATTTTTGTGGTGGCAGTGACAGTGCTAAGCCGACACAAAGATATTAAATGTAGCCTGAAGTAAAATTACTGACCTGGTATTTGACACACGTCCAAGTTTCAGTTATAATTGTAAATAGACAGTTTATTTTGTTACTGAAAAGTATTAGCAGCCACATTGGTTGCCTCAGTGACAATGTATAGTGGGAGAGCACTATAGAGCACAAGAGCACAAACATGGAATTGGTAAATTAAACCCATTTACATTCTGGGTGGAGATTTATGCCAGGTTTATGCCAGGATTAGATAATCCATGGATTTTGGCTTCCTGTGCTGCCATTTTGAGGAAAATTGACAAAAAAGATATAATATTTTGTCACTTTTATAACTGCTCTGACAACATTCCTAACTTTTCATCATTCTGAAACTCCCTGAAACCCATAGATAGCCAAAGAAAAAACAGTTCTACTTTCCCACTCGAATAAACAAGAAGCACTCAGTGTACCATTTAAAATGAATACATAGTTGTTGTTTTGGGATACTTTGCTCATTGCAGTATTATATTGTCAGGCGCAGCCAGGCCTCCTTATGTGCGGTCGCTGTGCGCTGTGCGCGGTAGGAGCGGCAGGGGGCGCTGCTGTGCGGAGGAGGGGCAGAGCGGAAGTGGACTCCACTGACGTGTCAAAACAACGCCATTTTCCCCAACAAGGAAACGCCTTAACGAGGCAGAAAGCCGCTTCAGCACTTTGTAAGACACTTTTATCTGATTTTACTGTATATTTGCTATTCAAATGCACTAGCCAACATTATCTGTGGGTAGGGAAACTTCTGTGTCTATTTAATGATGGAAATTAGAAGCAAAGTTGACACATCACGGTTCAGAGCTACACTAGCTCTGGGTAATAAGCTAACTAAGGTGATTAGCCTGATCGATTAAACTTGAAATGTTCTCAGACCCGGTGATTTTGATTCTTGTCATTTTACTTTAGTTAACGAGGACGCTACATTTTCTACTTAATTGATACTAGACAGGGAGTATCTTGATTACCTTGGCATGTACTTGGATCACTTTGGAGAAGTATCCTCTTCTACATTTATCGTAAATGTAATGTCTGGTCCTGTTGTAGCATTGATAATGTGGTGTTTAACTCTTCGCTTTGCTGTGTTCAGACTGTTGATACCTCAGACCGCCACCATGGGGAATATGTTCGCGCAGATCTTCGCCATGTTCGGGAAGAAGGAGATGAGGATCCTGATGGTGGGGCTGGACGCTGCGGGGAAGACCACCATACTATACAAGCTCAAACTGGGAGAAATAGTCACGACAATTCCCACAATAGGTACGTCTCCTTTCAGTTCTGTGTGTGAGCCAAACGGCTGTCATGTACAGGGATAACTCTCTCTTTTCTCTTAGGTTTTAATGTAGAAACGGTGGAATATAAAAACATCAGTTTCACTGTGTGGGATGTGGGTGGTCAGGACAAAATCCGTCCGTTGTGGCGTCATTATTTCCAAAACACACAAGGTAAATGATTTCCCTGATCTAGTTGGAATTACAAACATGTGCACCCTATAAAAACCTACTTATTTCCTGTGCTTCCAGGCCTGATCTTTGTTGTGGACAGTAATGACAAAGAGCGTTGCACTGAGGCACGTGAGGAGCTCATGAGAATGTTGGCTGAAGACGAGCTGCGGAACGCTGTGCTGCTGGTGTTTGCCAACAAACAGGTGAGACGGGGCATGTGACTGGACACACAGCACTAGAGCAAAGTTTAACAGGTCTGTGTGTAGGCAACTGTATCATAGTTAACTGTGAAGAGGTACTGTACACATACATTATCACATACACACATAATGCTGTTTATTTAGTGCAACCACTTGGTGGCTTCAGCATTAGTTATCTCAAGTGTGTCAACAGAGTCTAGAGACAAATAACTATAATTTGTGATTTCATTACAGAAAGATAGAAAAGATGGTAGATTTTTAGCCTGTAAAGCCCACTTGATTGTACATGTGTCAGTTTACCCTGGATTCAGCCAATTTACCTCAAACAAATTTTTGTATCTGAAAATTACAATTCATATGGTTTTGTGTTTTGTAGGATCTTCCCAATGCCATGAATGCAGCTGAGCTGACAGAGAAACTGAACCTCCACTCTTTACGCAACAGGAACTGGTACATCCAGGCCACCTGTGCCACCACTGGAGATGGCCTGTACGAGGGACTGGAGTGGCTATCAAACCAGTTGAAACACAGTAAATAATGCCAGCTCCTGTGTACTACTCATGTACTCCACCAAATGTCTTTGTACTCATAAGGTGTTGAAAACCAAGCAACCTTGTCCCAGTGACAGGAAGCTGCCTTGACCTCAAAGCCCTTTTTTTTTAAAAAAACAGACATGTGGTTGAGATATTCTATTCTTGTAAAAAATATTTTATGGAATTGTAAATAGATTTGGTAATGGGGAGGACTCTTGCACTCAAAACTCATTCTACTTTTGTCGCTTTCTCTTTTGGGTCAGCCTTTACGTTTGAATCAAAAAGAGGCATTTGCAGAGAAATCACCAGCAGCATCTTGGAGCCCATAATTCAGTGCAATCAGATTTCACAGTGTAGGAATGAACAGTGCTAGTTTTGTACTGTAGAAAAACTTTGCATTATTATTGCTGCCCTACTTTGTTTAGCAGCCTCTTTAAATCATGTGACAAGATCTCAGGTTGTGTTGAGCATTTAACACGCATTTCTTGCCTAGCAGGTACCTGATGCCTCCTCCTCACTGGTATGCACTGTGCAACGTAAATGGAGTCGCCATGCCCCTCATGTTTGTACTAAGAGGCTTTATCAAATAAGAATTTTAATCATTGCTATTTTTGCTTATAACCTATATATTTTATTTGGCATGAAGTTTAGGGATGTTTAACAGCTTACATGGCATGCTTATTGCAAAACTGCGGGATTTTACTTGCGTGTGGATAACGTCTTTTTTTGTCTGAATATTTGAGAACTTTATTTTGTTATGTTGTTTTGCAATGTGAGATAAGGCACTGTAATTGAAGTGATTGGATATTTTTCTGTAACTGACTTCTGTATTTTCTCTATGCAATAAAGTTGATTATTGAAACATATTTTGAGTGATGTTTTAATCGTGCATGTTAAAACAGGACTTTTCCATTTTTAATACATGACCATTTTTGACATTTTACTATAACAAATAATTAATTTTATAACTACTCCTGCTATTAGGATTGGTTTCTGCTAATAAACCTGTATAATTTCTATCAAACATGCTTACAAGTTTTAAGTTAGGCTGCAGGCATAGTTTTTTTCCTCACCCTGAAAAGAATATGTACAATAATGGTAATAATAGAATACTTGAAAAGTGACTCTAAGCCTGTGTGGCAGCCTCCCACTGGGCCATACAATCTTTGACCTGGGAAGAAATGCGTTGCCTGAGGTGTCCCAAACTGGCCAATATTTGGGTTAAAGCTGTAATGAGGAGAGCACACCCTTTCCACATTGTATAGCTCTTACAATTTAGGAGAGCATTCTTTTAGCTTGATTAGGCTGCTATGGTTAATGCACCCAGGCCTATAAAGCATGGTGGTGAAGTGAAGGAGATCCTGGGTGTCTCATTGTCACTAGTGCGCCCCCTGCTGCTGCCTGTGTGAGGTGGTCCAACGGTAACCAGCCTGCTTCTCCACACTCCTCATTATGAATGGCTTGCTCTTTTTAGTGTACCCCCCAGGTGTCCGGCAGCAAAATAACCCTCTTTCAGCTCGATTCAGGGACAGTGCAAACACTCCAGTCCATTCTGAGCAGTGGAGAGCATTCCAGGGGGATCACAGCAGAGCAGGGTCCAGGCGGGATACATGGTCAAGGATTAGAAGAGAGCAGGTTGAGAAAAATGTCTGCTGTTCTGGCTGAGAATAATGTAAATGATCAAATGATTTACCAAACTAGAAAATATAAAATACAGTACACAATTGAAATAAAATAAAAATGCAGATAACAAGGCATTATGTGCTATGACTTAAAAACAATGATTGTAACTCTTGATAGACTGGTGATTAAAAGCAATTCCCATGATAGCTATATTGATCTTCATATGTTTTTTTCACTCCAGAATAAAACCTTATATATTATTTATAGCAAGTTACACAACACAAGTGATTAGCGTTTGAATTTGAAAAATATTCTTTCTAGTAAATATTAGACTTAGTAGTAAATATCTAATCTAGTAAATATCAGAAGAATGTTTTAAAGGATAAGACATAAATATTGCATAGTAGTAATATATTAAACTGTTTTTTGCCTAAGGTCTAAATTAGAAGTACTCGGAGTGTGAGGGTTAGGGTCAGGAAAGCATGGTCAAAGATTTCATTTTGAATGGTCTAAAAGACAAAAATATAAATTATTCCATTTCACAGAAGTCATAATCCCCATAACCATATTCAATTGAATAATTAATATGTGTCCACACAGGAAAAAAGACATGAAGTCACTTTATAAACATTTTATCTCCTCACATAAGCCCATAAAATAAAATCAGAGGGAACAGTGGCCGTTCTAATAATGACAAAAAATAGTTAAAAACATCATATCTACCCGTAGTGAACACTCTAGCACCCCTGGGCTCTTTGGGCTGCGTGCACCTCCTCTAATGGCTCTCTGTAGAACACATGCTTAAGTGGGGGGGTGTATCACATTAGTCCGTGTCCGTGTCGTGGCGTCGCCTGTGGCTTTGTGGCTCTCTGTCAGGGGCCGTCCTGAGCCGGGCCCTCGGAGACCCCCCGTCGGACGAGTCTGTGTCGTGTCTCTGCCTCTGTGCACCGTGGGAGGGGCCCTTTGCTCCCCCCTGTGAATGGTTGTCATGGGGTCTGGCTCCACTCTGACTATGGTATGATGGATTATGACGATGGTGGTCCTTTTTGTGCCTGAAGAGCAAAAGGAAGCAAACAATCAGTGATCGGGTCGCAGTGCTGGATGAGTGGTGAGTGAGAGGTGTTCAAGTGGTGTTGACAAAAGACAAACATTCAAAAGATGATGAAAAAAAAAAAAAAAAAAAAAAAAGAAAAAAAAAATGGACTGGGGAATGTTTCAAGTTTATTGTAGAGTATGGAATCATGACGTCCCTCATCAATAAAACAATGGATTATATTGAGCTGAATTGTGTAGGGTGTATGGCTGCATAGATCTACATATGGTTGTTTTTGTCAAAGGACACTACCAGTCAAATGTTTAGACACACTATCACAATGTTAAAATGTTTTGTAGCATTTACCAATACATATATTTAGTTGAGTTATTTAACTACATAATTTCATGTATCTTGCTGCATACATTTTCAGTATGAATCAAAAATGTACAAAGGAGTAAAAATAAATAAATCTATCTAGAATCTATATCTATAATATAAGACTACTACTATTAAGAAGCCAATTGTACCAATTGGACCAGAAAAGGTATGGAGCAGAATAATATTGTAGCTTAGTGACCTCTAGTGGTGAGATCTGGACAAACCTTTTCCTCTCGTCCTCTGACTCCGAGGAGGATGAGTCTCTTCTGTGTCTCTTCTTTTTCTTTTCCTTCTTGTCTTTCTTCTTTTTCTCTTTTTTGTGCTTCTTCTCCTTTTTCTTCTTTTTGCTTTCATCCCTTTTAAAAACAACACAATGATTAGTTGCAATGGACAACCAACCATTTTCCGTTTTCATTTTTATATTTTGTTCTCACCTGGACTCTTCATCCTCTTTCTGCGTTTTCTCTGATGTTTTTACTGATGATGTTTCTGGCTGACCCTCTGTCTTGTGATGCTGCAGAAATAGCATTATATATTATATTAAATCACAATCAGTACATTTGTGTAGCAAAGTGTACTTACAGTAAAAACAGGTAGTCCCATTTTGGCAGCTTCTTTTTCCTTCTGAGACAGCACCATCTTCCTTCCACCACTGTCAATGCAAATCTACATTACTTATCAAATGGAAACTGGAAAAGTAAAATGCATCATGACCAAAAAGGAATCAATTTAAAACATTATTTGAATTATGGGATGCCCAAGTCAACTGTAGGTGTTGAAGCAGAGAGGGAGATATATTGAAAAATTGATAATATTACAAATGTTATGGAGATATGCAAAATTAGAATGAGTTTGTCATCTATAATGAAATAAAAACATTTAAAATGATGTAAAAATAACTGAAATGTCTCATGTAATCTTCCAAACAAGGATATAAAGAAATATTTCTGCACTTGTTACATTATTATTATGGTCCATACACTATGCGTGCTAAGCTTGAACTGCAACCAAGACATTTTCAAGCATATCACCATCACTATTCACTGGATCGTGTTGATGTAGAGAACATATAATAAATTAAGTGGGTATTTGAACTTACCTAGAACTGCCCAGTCCTGAAATACGGTCAACGTTTCGCTCATCCCCTTCTGGTTCTTCTCTTCTATAAACCTCTGCCAGGTCCTATCAGAGGGAAAAATTATTTGCTTACAAATATGTTGTAAATCATAAAATGGAACAAAATAACTACTTACCTCTTTAGTGAGGCCAGTGGGTTGTCTCTTAATATTCTTATGACCTCTATAAAAAGTCAAAATCAAAGAATGCACACTTACTGATTTAGTATGTAATGCATCGTACTTGTGACTTACAGGGCTGCCATCATGGCCTCATGCTCTGCAGCTTTCACGGCTGCCATTTCTTCTGTTTTGGACAAACTTGCTCCTTTTTTGTCTTTAGAATACCAGGTCAGATCTTTGCCTTTTTGCCATCGACCCACAGGAGCCATCAATGAGTTCCCTACAAACAAACATGAACACATGGGAGGCAAACTTATAACCAATGCTCCACTAACATAGTTTATTAACATATAACAATATAACGCTACACATTAGGGATGGTGTATTGGTTGTGTGCGATATAGGAGGATTTCTACAGTTATGATACCAGTCAGATATTAAAAATTCAGCCGATATATGGCACCAATATATTTTTCTGCACTGCCTGAGTCTCTGTGTGCCCATGCATCATTCCCAGTTTGTCCTCAGTTTTTTTTTTCTTCTACAAAAGTGATACATTAATGTGTAAAATTCCCTATAACTTCATCATAATCTGGTCTGTGTATAGAGTTCCAAAGCTTAATATTGACATCTGAAAATATAGGTTATAAGTTATATTTACTCTATTTTGTATATTAATTTGATTGAAAATATGTTAGTATTCTAGTTAAAATGTCTAATTCAAGTATATTCAGAAATATTTATTGATCTTGATTTATGACAGCATTTTATTCTTCTGCTGTTCTTGTACTTTGCAACAATTTAAAATGTCCTCATTGTGGCACAAATAAAGTTTCCCTTTTCTTTCACTGAAATCAATGTTTTGATCAGACAATATGTACATCAGAACTAGTACTAACTGGTGGGGCTATTTATACTGCATTAACGGAGGCCACTTGACCCTGGTTTTGTGCAGTGCATTTATGTGCTGTGCAGCAGCTGTGCGCCGCTGCGTAGCTCTACTTTGGCACAGCGACAGTGGTGCGCCCACGTTGAGGAGACGTGTTCGCGCACAGGGCAATGAGGGCAAGGACCCAAGATTATTAAAGCTGCACAAAAGACCAATATCCAACAAACAGACCAATCCGTCCACTGTGGAATGAGGGACGCGAGAGTTAAAGGTATGAAAGTGGAGATAACTTTAGCAGGTCAAGGCGTTACTTGCATCCGAGCCAAAAGTCATGCTTCTGAGTGTAGATGATACGAGCACTTACCCAGATAATTCTCTCTGTGTTTATCGACTTTCACGTCATCCCAGTTGAACTGGTCCTGTCCTCCTCTTACCCCGCCGGCCCTCGACGAACCAAACATTTTGGCGAGCTAAGAGACGCAGATAAGTTTAGATCCCGTTAGCTCAGAGCTACTTGCGCTAGTCACCGTGGAGCTACAGATCATCAGGCCTGCGCTGGGCTCATCCGAAACTTTCCACACAAGTGGCACACGAGGTGTTGGACGGGGCGCGGGGTTTAACCACAAAAGAACACGGTAAATACTTGTTTACACAAATAATCTTTCGTGGCCGACTTCGACGCCTTTATCTTTTGCTTTGCTATGCTAATGCGAAGCTAATGTCCACAAAAGTTCGGCAAAGCTTGTTTAATAGTTACTGTTTTAGTCGTTTCCTCGAGTAACTTTCGTTTATGCTTCATTAAGTGTTCGCAGCTGAACTATTGCACTCACGTATTTATTTCCAGATCACTAAAGTAAAAAACGCGTCTCGGTGTGTGGTGGTTACGCGTATTTACGGCGCCCATGCGCATGTTGATGTTTTGTCCCGGAGAGATGACGTAGGCAGTACTAAAGGCAAACCCTGATGGCTCTCACTGCAAATGCAAAGCGCTTTGGGGGCAGAAAACACTCCAAAAACGACTCCCAAAACTTGGATTAACGTGCACTCCAATGTACATGAGATTCTTGACGAGGTTTTATTCAGGTATGACCTAAATATTTTCTTTTGATAACGCGTTTCCTGCATAAAAGGCGTCGCCAGGATGCCATTCACCTCTCCAGTGTCTTCAAGGCTCTTCTGTGTTTTCAGCTGTAACAAAACTGCAAAATGCTTCTTGTATTCAAGTGTGTTTTAGCAAAGTACCACAGCATAACAATTCATCTATATCTGCTCCCATATGGTTCCTTTGTCTATACTGATTTTTATTGCTTTGGAGTATCAAAGTGCAGAGCAGTTGTGATAACGTAGGCCTCTTGCTCTAGTTTTTATTAAGTCTAAATATATTACTTAGGATTACAAAGGGAATCAAAATGCAAAACTTACTGAAATGTATCATGTGCTTGTAGTATTAGAACTTGTGAGCCATACAAGCAAAAATTGTTAGATATAGGCAACTTATACTTAAGTAATAGAAAGTACATGACTGATTAGTTGTCACATGGTAAACGACCAGAACAGCATAATTATAATAATGACGGGGTGGTGGTAGTGTCACATGGTTGTTATTTAACGTCACATGCCCTTAATGTCAAGTTTGCTGTCATACAGAGGAGCAGAGCATTTCTGCAGTCACTTGAATGTAGTTTGGAGCAGTCCTTATTTATTGTAAAGAACAGAGGAGTGGTGGCGGGGCAATAGGAGAGGAAGGGCAATCTCACACTGCTTTGACCTGCTCCTTTATTATTGTTATTTGTTATTTTAATGTAGTCTAGAAATACAAGCCTAGACCAAGCTGAATATGACTCCTTTACTTCTTGAATGAGATCAACTCAACCATCAGTTTTACCAGTTTAATAATGATGCAATTGCAGCATGAAAAGTGATCAGACCATGTCAAATAAGCTCTGCTGAGGTTGCCTTATTCTGTCTCAGGGGTCCTATGGATTAAAAGTTTAGTATTATTTTTATCAGTGAATTTTCTTCATATTTATTTAATTTTATTTTTTAAATGAAAAGTGATTACTACGACCATTACTTCTACTATTGCAAATTGAATACTTCTAACTCTCCAATTTAAAGTTTTTTTCTTTTTTTTTTTTTTTTTTTTT
>KN489897.1:44147-61830 GCA_000787155.1 Scartelaos histophorus
AGTGAGATTTTGCATAATCCAGCATCTAATTACTAACCAGGAGTCTGAATTTCTCAGATTTCTAGGGCTGTATAGGCCTATAACAATAATTATATTATTGACTTTTAGTTCCATATCTGATAGCTGTAATAATATATTTTAGGCCTCAATATGTATCATGTGTACAGTTTATTTACAAAAGGAGAGATTTGGGATATATTTGTGGTAAGTAGCAAATGTTTGACCAATAATATTCTGTTTATATGTTGCAGCTCAGACTTTTTAATAATATTATCTATTTAAAAATGGATTACTGGGAGCATATTGCATTATTGTTATTGTGTCTGTGGCATTAAGTAGTTTCAATATATTGTGCTTCCAAATTTGTTATCGTGACAGGCCGAGGGCTGTATAGAAATCATTGGTCGCCCTGTGCATGAGTTAATTGACTAACAGGAGGATGTAGTGTGGTGTGTTGATCTTGAGCAAAAACTACTATAGAGAAGTACGAGTAAATGGCATCTTCATATATGAAAAGGCAGATTAAAGTGTCCAGTCACCCCCTAAACTCCAGGTAACTCACTGCAAACCTTCTCCTTTTTGCTTTGCTATAAATGTGTGTTTTGTGTTTTGCTGCATTCATACATGTTTGAGTGAACCTGGTTTATTAGGGTCTACCTCTCCAAAGCTCAAAATGCTCTGTTCCAGATGATTCTAGTTAAGGTGTATGGAGTTTAGAAACACTGTGGAGCTCTTCCTGTACTACATGACATCACAAGGTGTTTTCAGTTTGAAAGAAAACCTCAGTCTAAACATGCAGGGTTTGTGAGATAAAAATGTTTGAATGAAAAGAAGCAGAACTCGAGGTATGTGTGTGATGAGGAAATACGATTATAAATAGATCATAAAATGGCGTAATATGGGCTCTTTAATTCTAATAAAATACCAGTGTCCCATTAATTGAGTAAAGGACTGACTTCCCACTGATTGATTTCCAAGATGGCTTAGTTGAGGCGAGTGTCCCCTGTCTGTGTGTTTTGTAGGAGGTGGATGCCTTTAATTAGCCCGGTGCAGTGTTCAAGTGAGCCTTGTCAGATGCACCTGGAGAGGCCTAGCTCTGCCTGCCAAACCTGCACACTGACAATACTCCGCTTTAAGTTATCCATGTAGTTTTGCAAAACACGTTGGCCTGACTCAAATGTTAGGATAGCCGTAATGCTAATATGGAGCAGTGCCATTTTGGACGAATTGTGGAGCTGTCTGAAAACCACTTGACACGTGAGTAGACGTACGGCAGAAGCTCTGGTTTGATCTGCTATTCATGAAACGTAAAGGTCATGGTTGGATTTCTCTTTTTCTATGACATTACATTTTAATAGTGCATAGGAGCTTTGAACTGAATTGACTTTTGAAATAATACTCAACTCATTTAGTAACTATTTAATTGAATTGCTATCTGTACTATACACAGACTCCAAAACATGCCAGATGTATTTTAGAGAAGCATTTTAATTGGAGGAGGGATTCACAAACCCAGTGTTTTCAGATCTGATACCAGTCAGGCTTTCATTTTTTGCTGATGCCCGTACCCAATATAAACTGATACTAGGGCAGAGTTGTAAAAATGTATGTTATTTCTTTTAAAAAAAATATACATGACAAAACTGGTCCAAATGTATTATATAACTCTTACTTATCCTTCAACTAACTACAGAGCTGTTTAAGTTCAGACTTTATGAGGTGCTCTAAGTCAACAGTGAGCAGGCTTTATTCCATTTATCTAGGTTAGTAAAAATCAAATTCATGGGCCTTTCGTGAACTAACAACTAACTGATTATCAAAGAATATGTTCACCAGAAACATACAGGTGCATAATGTTTTTAGATACAAGTTGTCGTATCTAATAATTAAAAAAAAAAAACACACACACACAAATGGATTTGGCTGTAAGAGGTCATGTTAATTTGCTGTTGTTGAACTGATAGAAAAAAATAAGTCAAAGTGAGAAATAAATCTTTTAAAAGTGATGACAAACTGTGTAGCAATAGCACTATACTTTGTTTTTCCATGAATATCTTCTGAAATCTGTTCATCTCAAAATGCCAAAACACCCCACACATTTGAATAAATATTTGTATAAATTCATGCTTGTAACCTGAATAACTCCCATCATGAGTCACATCACATCCTGCACCTCCTGCACCTTTGCACAGTTGTTCTTGTTTGCACTGACAAAACGAGTCATATAATTTAATTCCCTATAACTGGTTAAGATATTTCTCAGGAACTCATAACTATCAAGAACTATTAACAATAACAGGCATACAATGGCAGTACAGGGACTTAAAATAAATACAATTACTCATTTGGAGGTAAAGTAGGTACCCAGAGTAACCGTTTGTACATAATATATAATCAGGCAGAAAAAACATAACATTTTCAAGACAAAACAGAGGATCTTTGGGCTTATAATTGGTATAATGGGTGAAAAAAAATCCAAATTCATTCTATTTTATTTTGTCTTATTTGACAAAGCAAAATTTCAATATTCAATCTTAATTTCCTAAACATAGTACAGACATTTATTTAATTACCTTCTAACATAAAAATAGTCACATTTCTTCTTGGTCATTGATAATTAATAAGTAGTGATAAGTAGTAGGGGATGAGAAATGTAATGTAATGTAACTTCTTACTAGACAGAACTTATTTATGTACTAAAATGTACACAAGAAAGACAAAAGAAAGGGTAAAAGTTGTAAAAAATAATACTACTCTAAAAGAAGAACATTTCACCAGCCCTGATCCTGTTCTTCCATTGGCCCAGACGGAAATATGTCCTTGCGGGTGTGTGTTTGTGTGTGTGGCCCCTCCCATGCTGTGCCTAAACATACTCCAAAAGCGTCACACCCTTTCTATTCTTTCACTACAAGCCCACGAAAAGACAGAAACAAGAGCAAAGAATCTAATCCTTGAGGTAAAATATTTCACATTTTCTCTCCACACTGACTTTATTGACTCCTGACTGGTATTTTCTATTTATTTCTTGCTTTTGTTTTTCCATTGCCATAATCAGCACAGGCTAAGTAGCTAAGTAGGGCTCTCCAATTAGACCACTATTGTTCCTGGTTTAGCTCCATGGTAACGTCACAGCTTTCCAAATGCGCCTGAAGGGTGAGAAGTGTCAAGGGTGCGTTTGTTTTGCTGATTTAGCGCAGTCGGCTCTTTAAAAAGTGTCTTCTGGGTTGCTGCGTGACTCATAATATAACACACAGGTTTGAGCGCGTCATATGCAGCAGTGTCTCCTCTTCTCTTTTCCTGGTTTGAACAGTTGTGTTTTCTTTGTGTTGTAGCGATGGCTGGACCCAGGCCTGTGGTGCTGAGTGGCCCGTCGGGAGCAGGGAAGAGCACCCTGCTGAAGAAGCTGATGAAGGAGTATGACAGTGTGTTTGGGTTCAGTGTGTCACGTGAGTATTCCACATGAGTGAGTGTGTCGTGCATGGGAAGTGTAAGCAGTATATTTGTGTAATCAGGAGTGTAGCTCATTTCATTACTCATATTGTTGTAACTGAGTAGATTGTACTAATAGATTGTAGTAGATTTTGAAACATGTACTTAATTAGGGATGATATATGATTATTGGCATCATCCCGATATTGGACTTTTGATGATATTTTGAACATATATTTTTCTCCCAGACTGAGTGTGTCCATCTCATTCCCAGTTTGTCTTCAGTGCTTAGGAAATTAAGCAAAATAATGAGTGGATTACATTTTGTTAATTTGTAAATTTCACTACTTTACAATAGATTTTAAAAGCTCAGACTATTTCTACTTATAATAGAGTATAATTCTAGCCATGTCATTTTTACATTCTAAGTCACAGAAGTTACTGTACAAGTCCTATTTGTGCAATCCATTTCTGTCTCTGCTCCTTTATAAACCGGGATACAGCATCACCTGCTTTTATCGGTCAAAGTTATTTTATTCCTAAATTAAATTTTACTCTTTTATGAAATGTATTCAGCAGTATGTGTACTTTTATTTCAGTACATTTTTAGCCGTGAAATTGTATATTTACTTAAGTACAAATTTCCAGTATAATGAAAAATTCGTGCTCGAGTGTTAGATGAGCTACTCTAATAGAAATCATGTAAAAACAGGTTCTGATTATTTCATGAATTAAGAGACAGACCATCCTAATTCACGTGTCACACCCATCTGAAACCTAAAATGTGATTTAATGCATAATTAAAGCAAATGGACACAACTCTGGATAATGGTTCTAATAATACCTGTGGAAAATGAGTCAAAGTGAAAGTAAAAGTGAGGTCTGAGGAAGTGTGGTCATTTCTTTTGCAGATACAACAAGACAACCAAGGCCAGGAGAAACTAATGGCAAAGGTAAGAATCATGCTTTGATTCCACTACATCTACTAAACGGACACAACAATATAATTTCAACTTGACCAATTTAACTGCTAAAATAGCCAATTGAAACTACTTCTACTATATTGTACTATTATGAAATTTCCAACTGTCACTTTTTACATGCTACTTATATATATGGAGATATGATTTATAATGCCAGCTACACTGTATAACCTTATAATGTTATGGTATTTATCACCTGTGTGTCATGTAGAGGCTCATAGGCTCGGCAATATGCAAACAAATGTCCGTTTCCATCCTGTAAAGTCTGAACTATGCTTCAGCCCACACCACACGCTTTTACTGACAGAGGATCCACTGTATTAGCTCCATTCTAAAGACCCATCTCCATCTCGATTAAAATTCCATAAATTAGTTCATTTCTCATCTACATTTCTTTCAGTGATATATCACACCTCAGAATGTGACAGGCATAAATAAGATGCATTAAAGGTGCATTGTGTCACTTTTCTTCTGGAGGGTCTGACAACGTTCTACAAAAGTGTGTTCTCCCTTCTCCAGATTACCACTATGTCACTCGAGAGGTGATGCAGGCTGGGATCGACAGGGGCGAATTCATCGAGAACGCAGAGTTTTCCGGAAACATGTACGGCACAAGTAAAGCCGCGGTGCAGGACGTCCAGGCCAAGAACCTCATCTGTATTCTGGACATCGACATGCAGGGGGTCCGCAACATCAAACGCACTGACCTCAACCCCATCTACATCTCCATCCAGCCCCCCTCCATGGAAGTGCTGGTATGAGATGCTGCTGCTGTGTTAGACAGGCCCACTAACAGAAACTAGGATACTACTTAAGGTCAAGACAAGTCATTCTAATCATATAGCACATCTAAAACAAGCATAACAAGCTGCACCAAAGTGTTTTATGAGAAATACCTCAAAATAAAACAATAAAACAAATATATAAAATAGTAAAGGTCCTATAAAAGGTAATTAAAGGTCCTATTTTACACAAAACTAACTTCTTCGACATGTAGGCTGCTGCTGCCTCATCAAAAATATACCTTGAGTTGTGTTTAGTTTCATTCACACTTTGCATTATTAAAGCTCAGGACACTCAGTTCCACCTCACGATGTCATGAAGTGTTTAGTTTTCAGATTAACGGGTTCTTTTTATTTTGTTCAGGGCTGAAATTATCCAAAAGAAATTATCTTAATCCTAAAAATGCAGGATTTGTGTGTTAAGCTTGTGTGAATGAAACAAAACACAACCCAATATAAGTCTGTGGTGAGGAAACGTTATAATGTCAGAAAATGGTGTAATATGGACCTTTTAATAAAGCATGGACACTTACTTCCTTATAAACAAGTTTATTAAGGATGATTAAGGCTTCTGTAGGGTATTATTTAAGTAGTGAGCCTGAATCATTCTTAATAAATTATAGGTTTGTTATGAAGCCTTTATTCGTGCTTTATAATAACTATACTTTAATAATAATCAGCCTTATTAAAGTGTAAGTAGCTATGTCACCACTTCAGCATGTTTTACTTTTATTTATGAAGATTCAATAACGCTGCGCTGACAACCCAGAAGACCAAAGCCAAGTGCGTGTGTGTCGCAGTGTATTTTGTGTGTCATGCCCAGGCACACAGTAACTTTACATTAATATTGGTTGAAAATAATATCTGAGGAATGTGAAGAAGTCCTCAAATTCTGCAGAACTGCACGATGAAACCATAAATACATTAAAACCGATACTTTCACAATTATTAGACACATGGCTGGAACTTGAACTAAAAAAATAAAAAATAAAGCTCTTAAAGTTACAAAAAGTATGTAACTGTTACTGGTAAGAGCTAAAATATCCAGTTCATGCATTATTGAGCCATAGAGCCAAAATAAAAGATGATATATTAGTTGTAATAATAAACGACAGTCCAGGTGTCTCCAGTGAAACTCCAGTCTATAATTTCTGTTGAAGTGACATTTCCTTGTGTTACAGGAAAAGCGCTTAAGAGACAGAAAAACCGAGTCAGAGGAAAGTCTGCAGAAGCGTCTACAAGCAGCTAAAGTGGACATGGAATTAAGTAAGTCTGGTTTGACCGGATAGATAAAGTCTCAGTAACATGACATGACTAAACTGTGCGTCGCTCCAGGTAAAGAAGCCGGCATGTTTGACGTCGTCATCATCAACGATCATTTGGATGAGGCCTACGTGAAGTTAAAGGACATTATAACACAGATCAGAAAATAGCATAATATGAGCGCTTTAAGGTCCTTTAAGTTATAATACAACTACAAACTCACACGTACGTAATATAGGACTTTTAAAAATGATAAAAACATAATTAGTTCATTTTTAACAGTTTGCAGTGGTCCAAAGTTATTCCTCAAACTTTTTATGCGTTCAGAGCATTCTTTTCTTTAACTGCAATGAGTTTAAATAAGTGCTATTCACACCCACAGTAGAGTTTTGCCATAACTAGCATGTTAATTGTGCACTTTATTGGATTATTGGACAATAAAGTGCTTTTTAATAAGATGTAGACCGTACCCAACAGACTTACTTTAACCCCCAGAGCTGCTTATACAATACATCTGTACTAAGGCAAGCCAGATATTGCTACTAGACTTTAAAAAAATCAAGTATATGGACATTGATATTATTGAAACTATGTAATACAATAGAGATAATGAAATCATGAACAGTATTATTAATTTCTTTTCTGGTTCTTTCAGGAAATCAACAAGGTGAAGAATATTCCAGAGTCGTCGTAGGAGAGGGTCCCGTACACTCCTCCCCTCTGCTCAAACATTCCCCATCCCTCCAGAGGAAACTTTTACATGCTCTTTTAAAAAAAAAACAACTCACCAACAATACGATCAAAAATGAGCCCAGTGCTGCTTTTGATGAAAATAAGAAAATGTTACTCCACAGATGTTTACGTTTTAGCGCTCTTGTTTTATTTATACAGTGAATAATTAGCACAACATACCAATTGTATCGGGACTAGTAAAGCTGGTCTCATCATTTTTCCTCTCTGCTTTTACTTAAAGGCACACTATGTCACTTTTTTGGAGGCGAGTGTGTCAGCTACCTGTCTCCATGGAGAAGTTATTGCATTAAACATATCCATCCCCATGGAGACGAGCACTAAGTCAAGTAACTGAAAATTCTATCTCATTCACAATAATAATGCAGGTTTTTCCAATGTCTTTTTGAGCAAATAAACACTATTTGATTAAATTAATGCCAAATAGATAAGTTTAATGCTATAGTGTGGAACATTACAGGCAAGCGATAATATGAGACTTGCATATGGCTTACCCTCCGCCAGAAAAGTTACATAGTGTGCCTTTAAATTCTTTCACTATGGTTTAACTTTTCACACAGTACATCATTACCATCAGAAGTTTGGAATCTCCAAAGTTTTGGCGCTAGACTTTTTAAGAGGCCCATGTTAGGTGATTTTCTGTTATAATGTTGTATCCTCATCACAAACAGGCCTGGAGTTGTGTTTTGTTTCATTCACAGATGTTTAACACACAACTCTTCATATTTAGAGTTCTTCTCTCCAACAGAAAACTCTTCCACAGCTTCTTGACATCACAAGGTGGAACAGTGCATTTTGACATTTAGTGATGTAGGCAGACTAATAAACCAGGAATGAGTGAAACAAAACTCCAAAACTCCAGGTAGGTTTTGCTGAGGTAACAACATTCTAACATGGCCAAAACCTCACACAAGTCAATTTTTTGCATAATCTAGGACCTTTTATAGAAGGTTTTTAAGTTTACGAGAGGCAGCTCCTGAGGCAGTTTTCCCAGATTCCCATTCGGAGCGGTTTAACCAGAGAAGCACATGCAGAAGCTCTACTGTCCCAGTACTGGCTCAGGCCCTCTGTGTCCATACATGTAAAATAGCATTAGTGCTACTGCTGCTGTTTGGTGTGTCTCTATGTAGGATTTAATCCATTGTCGATGTGGCTTAAGCTCAGGCTGCCAATTAAATTTGTACTTTTTGTTAACTTTTATATTGTCACTTTCATTTACATCTGTACAAAACAACTGGATTGTGTTTTTTACAGTTACAATTCAACAGAATATCTTATCTTTTACTTGAAAATATTTATAACCCATTTAAATTGTGTGTCTGAACTTTTTTAATTTATTAATTTTGAGACATTTTCTGAAATACTCATTCCTTTGCACAGAGCTGTGTGGTTCTGGTTAGTGCTTAATGTGGAAACAGATGAACTGAAAGAACTGCAAGTCCAAGATGCATTTGTAAAGTGTATTTGTCTCATCTTCATCATAAACCAAATCATCAATTCAAATAAATGTAACATCCTGGTATCTGTGCTGTGTTTTCTTCTCTAGTAAAAATCCTGTTAAGCATTTGATTGTTTTATTACATTTTATTGTAATGTAGCATAGGATATACAAGCATTTTAACATGAAATAACACATGTACATGGTTAGACTATTACTTTCTCAGTGCTTCTATTTGAACAGACTTAACTTCAAATCAGGATCTCAGTAGCTTTGCAAAGGTAGTTTATCAGACTGCTTACTTCAACACACAGCCACACAATACATCTTTTCATATGAATAATCCATAGTTATGTTATGGTAAAACATACTTTAATTATCTACACAAGAACAAGCCATAACATAATGAAACAAACCCAAACAAAATGGTCAAGTTTGTATTTGAAGTGACTCTTGACCACTACTCTAACATTTGAATCAGTCTGACATCACTGTCACGCTGGAAAAGGATTCTCTGATGAAATGAATGAACAGAATCAGCCATAGTCTGGCCAATGTGTGAAGACTCATGCTGGCTGTGTCTCAAGCGTTAAACAGAACTACAGTGCAAACGCCAAGGACACAGACAATGACTGTGAAAGACATAACACAACTCATATTCTGTCAGGAAATATGAGCTGAACTGAAATAAATGAAGGCTTCTTAAAAACTTATCTCCTAACCACTTCCAAGTATCAAAGAGAGCCAAGTAAGAAACTATTTAGAAAAAAAGTATAAACCAAAAATATCTTTTGTTTATTATAAACAAAAGCACTGACACTGACACTTCTGGATTGGAGGTCTAAAGGTTTCAAAGTAAAACTCATCTGAATTTGACAAATCAAATCAGAACATGTATGATTCTGGACATTGCTCCCAAAACAACATTTTTAAATATCGACTTCACCACAATCACTTATTCTTTGTTTCATAAGTTAACCATCTGATGCTAACCACTCCAGGTAGCCTCAAAATGGAATGATGTGCTAGCTTTGGGGTTGGGTGTACTTTGCCATACAAATATCCACAGTAGTAAGACTGGCAAACGGGTGTAGCTTGCCTTATATTTGAGGATTTACTTTTTCTGGTGGCGCTTTTCACTGATCTGAGTGACTGGCTTTCCCACTGAACTGTAGCTGTAGGTCTGAGTGGACACCTTGGTTTTAAAACTGTGCTGGCCGCCCTCCACTCTCTGCACCTCACAGCAGTATGAGGGCTTAACCTCCAGCTTGGCCTGCGTCACCTGAATGGGGATCTGCCTCTCAGCGCTGGTGTGAGGGTAAGAGGATGAAGAAGAGGAGAAGAAGCTGCCAGACAGGTGATCTCTGAAGCGGTTGAAGAGGCCACTGCGCTGTCTCTGGGCTGTAACTGGATGACCTACATTCAGGAGCACAGGTTGACCCACAGATGAACCCCCAATCTCCCTCTGTAACACAGAGATCTCACAGGGCTTCTCCACAGGGGTGCTGCCCGGGCCTGATGTCCCATACGTCTCACCTTCTCCAGGAACATAATCTTCTAAGTCCTCCAAAGTCAAAACCTTCTCTTTTGAGGTTTGTTTTGGAGTGTCTTCGTCCTCCACTAGAATAACGGTTTCTTTGTCCTCCTGGTCGTCACTGTCTTCGGTGGGTGCATTCAGGACGGTGGACAGCTCCAGAGGTTCAGTGGACACTGGCTGTGGTGGGACACTGCCCTGCTCCTGCTCCCAGGACAGAGCCTGAGCCTGAGCCTGCTCTACCAGCTTGTTGTTGGAGTTGTTGACATTGGGGTTTTCGGGCATACCTCTCCTGGGTCTTGAGGGGGTCCCGGTACGTTCAGAGCCAGCAGGGGAAAGACCTCTTCTTCGGGACAGGCGAGGAGACTTGTTCACCTTGTACTCGATGACCTCCTCCACCTCCACCCAGCGTGGCCGGCTCTCCTCGCTCTGTGTCACGTACACTGTGGGGATGGTGGTCTTCCTCGGGGTAAGGACCCTCCTGGCCCGAGCCCCAGCAGCAGGCTCAGGGGTGGAGGTCTCAGAGCGGTGCCCAGCGATGAGCGGTGCTCCTGGGGACCGGTGCCTCCTCATGCGGGGGTTCTTCACTACTGTGGTGATGGTCTCCTCACTGTGAGCAAGAGAAAACAAACATATATGTTTTTTATTTCATACGGCAGCTAAAGTAACACTCAATAATGAAAAAACTTTGTTTGTCTGGAAAACTCTTTAGCATGGCATTAAATGTATCTGTCTCCATGGAGACAAGCAGGTGACATACCATCCACCAGAAATGTTACATAGTGCACCTTTAAGAATAATTTTGTATACCTAAAGTCTTGATTTCACAAACCATTGAGGACCTATGTATACTAAGAAATATAGCTTTTTAATTTGACAGTGACACTAGGGCCACAGTTCATCTCACCAGACTGTGGTAAACTCATTTACACTGTTACCTCAAATCTCATGCATATGCCACAATATACACGCACACTCCTACTGCCATACTTACATGATGATTGTTTTCCTGGGTATTTTAGTCTCCTGTTCCGTGACTGCAACAGAAAGCAACAATGACAACTTAGAAAACAGCTACAAAATGTTTAATGATGTTTATTATTTTTTTAACCTTCAATAGCGATGGCTTGATCTCCAGAGCGAGTCACCACTGTAGGGAGAACTAAATCAGCAGCACACTTGGCAGAGCCGAGACGATTAGACAACTAGAAACACAAAGAAAATGATGAATAAAAATCACTTCACAATCACAAAACAATTACGTATCTGTGTGGTGAAGGGTCCACCACTTGCTTGTCTCCATGGAAATTGTATTGCTTTGCCTACAATGTTTCACAGTATGATAGTACATTTCTCCATCTCCATGGCAGCAAACAGGCAATATCAGCCTATATCATGTAAACAAAGGTATGTGTATTTCAGCTATAAAAACACTTGTACCTGAATACATGCAAGAAAATAAATACAAAAAGACCACTTTGAAGCCCTACAGCAAAACATTTAAGGCAAAACAATATTTTCATAGTGACAACCAATAACCAGAAAAGTTACACAAGAATGAAATGGAGATGTATTTGAGTCTCACCTCGCACTCGTAGTGTCCAAGATCTCTCTCTGTTGGGTTTTTAATAACCAGAACCACCACTCCACTCCTCATTTCACTGTATGTCTGGTACTTCTCCTGGTCAGTGAGCAGCCTGCCCTCTCTGAACCATCTACATCACACATGAGTGACAGCATAAGCAACAAGAAACCAAACCTACTTGACAAAGCCTGATCTCGTCAGATCTCAGAAGCCAAGCAGGGCTGGGCCTGGTTAGTACTTAGATGGGAGACTTCTGAGAATACCAGATGACATACACAGTGCACAGTGGCAAAAACTGTTATTGGGTGCTTAAGCAAGAGGTGGTAGTCAGAGGGACAGGTGGCACAGACTGACAGTCTCAATTGCGTCGGTGTGCAACAGGGCAGCTGTGGTGACAATAGTATCTTAACACCACTAAGTGTGGAATGAATAAATAATACATATTGTTATATAAATTGAATGAATTACTACTATTAGTAAATAATAGTCAAAGTGGTCAGAAAAATTTGAAGGGGTAATGCAAGAAACACAAATGTCCTTGTCAATGTAGACAAAGAGTGACAGCGTTGTCACTTGTGGATTTTTACTCAAGTAAGAGTTACCACTACTATTCTGGGTACTACTCCACCTCTGACGTCACACTACTTGAACATACCTGATCTTAGGTGAAGGAGCACTCTGTATGACACATGTGAACTGAGCATCCTCCCCGGGGTAGAACACAGCATTCCTCATTTTGTTCACAAAGCGAGGAGGAACTACAAAGACAAACATGACAGTAATCTCAGGAGCAGAGTTTGTGTGTGTGTGTGTGTGTGTGTGTGTGTGTGTGTGTGTGTGTGTGTGTGTGTGTGTGTGTATGTGTGTATACATGTGTGTGTGTGTGTGTGTACGTGTGTGTGCGTGTGTGTGTGTGTGTGTATATGTGTGATTGGTTTTGGGCGTACCTTGCACAGTGATCTTGCCCAGGGTGCTGGCGTTGCCGGCCGGGCTGGAGGCGAAGCACATGTACTGCCCTGAGTCATCTGCACTCATATTGTCCAGGATGAGTGTGCACGAGCCGTCTGGGTCCTCGATGATGATGTGGTGAGGGTCTGCCTCCACTGCACGCCCATCTGCAACACAATATTACAGCAGCAGGCATTTTAATCTACAGATTATGTGACCAATAATAACTATATACAAATTCTAAAAATCTTGAGCAAAAACCACAAATTGCTGTGGTAAAGTTTAGTAATTAATATTTCTATTTCTAAAAATAATAACATGTATTTGTTGCATAATTTTGCAGCCATTCAATATTTTAATGTCAAGAGATGATAGCTTTATTTAGGTATACTGGTCAAACTCAAGTCAACCCCAAAAACAAAAAAAACATATCTATCATTTTCATCATAAACAATGAAATAAAACAGTACCTTTGTACCAAGTGACCACAGGTTTTGGCGCCCCGGTCACTTTGCACGCCAGTTTCACTGTTTGTCCCAGCTCTGCTGTACAGTTGGCAAGGATCTCATCAAAATCAGGAGGGCCTACACATACAAACACATACATTAAACACATTGAAACCACATTAGCCTGTAGTTATTATGCGACACTGACTCCATGCGGGCAGGCTGTATCTCTGCTGAAGCTCGCGGAGGTCTCGGAGCCATGAGTTTTTGATGTTGACAGTGCGTGCCTGCAGAGTGTACTTCCTCATTGAGTCCTCACGTTCATGCCAGATCTCAAACGCCCTCTCGTCTCCCTCCACTGTCTCGTTCACATCCATGTTGTTCAGCTATAAACACATAAACACACAACTGATCCTGTTGAACACATAAGGGGGTGAAATTAAAGGGGAATTGTATTATGAGCTTTAAACTAGTTTGTACTGGTTTTCCCTCGCCATTTATATTACCCCAAGTTGTATTTTGATTGATTCTTAATTCATGTCCTGCATTCACCTTAAGCATTCAGAAAATGTCAGTGTTTTTTTTCTTCCAACTATCTCCACTGAAATAGACTCATGGTCATACACGTAGGTTTCAAAAACATCACATAGCAATTTTTCAACAAAAAAGAAAGATTAAAACATACAATGAGTACCACACACTTGCTACAGTGAAATTCCAAAATTAACAAATGTAAAATATAAAAATGAATAATATAATAATACTATACACTCTAAAAGGTCATAATATTTACTTAATATCTTACTTTCATCATGTTTTTGAACACATAAGTCTGCGTGTCTGTGTTGCTCTCTCTCTTGGGTTTGCAGATCACACAGTAGTTCTTGAAGAGGAAAAGGTGACGATGGTGACCTCTAGAGGATGACCTGATACCGGGAGCTCCCTCCCACAATTGGAATGGACCCTTTTGAACAAAACAATTAGTAAGTAAAATTGTGTTTTATAAATATTAACTAAATACTAATACTTAATGCTATTTTATAAATACTAACTAAAATCTGTATAATGTGTAATCTGTGTAATGGGCAGTGCTGCCCCCGCGACCCAGCCGGATTAAGCGGGAGAAAATGGATGGATGGATGGAAAATCTGTATAATTGCATAGCAGTTAACAATTAGTTATAAATATGTGTGTATAAAGAAAAGATAAAAAAAATGTTTGCAGTGAAAAACAGACTCTCAGTTGAGGAGGCCCCGCCCCTGCTTGTTTTCTTGGCCTTTGGCCATAATTAATAATTAATATGGACTTAAAACATTTTATCTCTGAAATAACATTTTAACTTTCTATTTCTACGTAACAATGCAGACATGCCACCTCCAAAAAGCTACACACTGTCCCTTTAAATGTTACTAAGCCAGGCTAATATTAACACCTGTCTGATTGGCTCTCCCAGCACTTCCAGCGTGGCGGGGTAGTTCTCAATTAGAGTCACATGGTGAGTGTTATCTGAGCGCTGGGGCAGGGCAGACACCATGGCATAGGCCTCCTCCAGCAGACAGCAGTTCTGACCATTCTTCGCCTTATTTCGAATCAGCTCCT
Organism: Scartelaos histophorus; assembly: GCA_000787155.1. Taxonomy (NCBI): domain Eukaryota; kingdom Metazoa; phylum Chordata; class Actinopteri; order Gobiiformes; family Gobiidae; genus Scartelaos; species Scartelaos histophorus. The sequence continues at coordinate 58,905 of KN489897.1, forward strand.
GAAAACAGCAGAAAAATAAATACATTTTACTTTTGAAATTAAAGCAAAAACATTGTTAGTTGTTGATTGTAGCTGTCACCTTGAGAACCGCCTTGTACTTCTGAATCCTCTCCAGCGGCTGTTGGAGATGAGCATTGATACTTCGTACAGGAGGGCCACTGGGGTCAGCATTGGCTTGTTCACTCTCAGTATACTCCTAAAATAGAGGTCATAAAAATGAAACCATATAAACTAGTTTTGTTTTTTTCTTTGCATTTTAGAGACAAGAAAAACATGCACACTGGACATTTTTAATATAACTGAGGTCCACATAGATGACATTGCCATTTCCCGAATTTATTTAAAGAGCAATTCTGAATTCTAAACTTTGCACATGGCATTTTTCCCATTAATTACATTGTATTTTGTCACAAAATATCAGAAAGGTGAATTTCCAAATATGGAACCTGATCTTTTATATCACTGACTAGACCCAAGACCATGTTATATTACAACAATAATCTATAGTTAAACAATATTCATTCCACCTGCCTCCCCATTTGAATTAAAAAATATTGGCCTTCAATATGTTGTGATGTGATTTGAAACCCAGCAAAATGATTTAAATAATTATAAAATCAGACAATTACTTTCCCCCAAGCAGGTGACCAACCTCCAACCAAAAAGTGACATAGTCAATCCCATTTCTAATTTGTACCCCTACCACTTGAAACTGAGGAGCAAGGGTTAGGAGTTGAGAGTCAACGCCTACGAATTGGAGCACCCCTAAAACAATCACACACATCATCAGTCTCCACCAGCTTTTACTTAAGCAGATGTGTCAAGCTTTTGTCCGTGAGTGACAAGGCATTCTGGGAAATTGCTCATACCCCTTCACTGGAAGTGTGCCTCTGAAAAATCTTCATTTGGAGGGGAATATAGCCCTACAACTTTCCCCTACCGCTCTGCCATAACGGGAACTGGGACACCCCTACCCCTACATGTGAACATGCACAATGAAGGGGTACGGGAAAGTGGTATGGGCAAGGGGTGTATGCTTGGCCATACCACTTTTCTGTACCCCTCCACTTCCATATTTAGGCTGGGATTCAGCCTAAATATGAGCCTTAGTAATCTCCAAAAGTACCTTAAAGAACCGGTGAATAGTTTTATCACTGAGAGTGGCCTCGGCTCTGCTCTGGCCCACTAGATACTGCAGGTATTTCTCAAAGCCCTCCTTATTCTTCAGGAAGCACATGGCCACGTCATCATCGGTCTCACACTCATTCAACTTGGGGAGGAATGCTCTGAAAAAGTCACAAAGCAACAGGTTCAATCCAACAATTCTAATTTATACCTAAATATAATGGCATGCTGAGAGAGGTTACCTGTTGTGGAAGACTTTAATGTCCTGGATGTTCCTGAATATGGTGTCCTTGTTGTCCGTAATATCTGATGGGACATCTGGGCTTTCTGCATGTTTCAGGTGGTGAGAGGTGAAGAAGTCCACCTCTTTGATAAACTGAGATTCTGAGTTTATCAAGTCCTGGAGCAGTTGGCTGAAAACGAAAAATATATGAATCTGTTGTATTTTTGGTAATTTATCACCATGAAAATCCCATATAAAGTAAACATGGCTTACAATAGCTTCCTCTTGTATTCGCCCTCAGACACCTCCTCTACATGGGTCTCGGGAAGGTCACCAGCATCAGCAGAGAGCTATAAACAAATTATTTAATACAACTTTATGTTTATAAACCGATACCCAATTTTTTTATGTAATATAGTCAAATATTACAATATAGTTTTCCCCCAGAACATATATATTTAAAAAGCAACTCTTAAGGTAAAAAAAAAGACTAGTGTGCGCTGTCTCATCTAATTCTAAAGCATTTTAAAGTAGAGGAAGTGTGCTGTTAGCATACTAGCAGTGACATGACAGCAAAAGTCTGTCCCATAACAATCTTGAAACATTTTTAAGATAGCGCCTTTAAGTCTTTAAAACTTCTCAAAAATGTATTCCTACAGCAATGATTCACAAACGACTGTAAGCTTCTTTTTTTTTTTTTTAACCACAAAACAATTCTGTTAATAATTAATATTTTTGTGAAATCTCTGAACTGAAATTTCCAAATTGTGTGATGATCGAACTAGTTTTGTTTTATCTCTATCTATGACTTACTTTGAGCTTTCTGTCTAGGTATGCAGGAGAGACCCAGCCTTGTCTGGACGGTGTTGTTTTCGTGGGTTTGGTCCTGACCAGCCATTTTAGAGGATGAGCGGAGTCCAGCACCTCCACATACTGGCCTTCCTTCAGCGAGATGGACTCTTTACTCGCCATAGTCGGGTTGTAGTCCGCTATTGCCACGTAGATATCAAACATCTAGAAAAAGTGATTACATGCTACAATACAGGATACCTGCTGTAGCTTTTAAAGGGACCATTACAATTTTCTAATATATTATAATGTTGGTTCCTCATCCAAAACATACTCGGAGTTGCGTTTTGTTTGATTCATAAATGTTTAACACACAAACCCTGCATATTTAGGCTGAGTTCTTCTCTCAAACAGAAAACACTCTGTTCTACCTTGTGATGTAATCAGGTAATATAGGAAGTGCTCCACTGCATTTTTAAATGCCATTCACCTTCACTAGAATCATTTGGATAATTTCAGCCCTGGAATTGCCAATCTCTACTGAACAAAAAGTAAAAGGTAGCTTTTAACTTAAAAACTACCGCTTCCTTGCAAGACATATACACCAACCGCCTCACCTGCAAAGTCATCACAGTCATTGTGTGTGATACAAGTCACTCCGCATACAATCTGCTCAGCCTCCTACCCTCCGGGAGGAGGTACAGGACCCTCCGTTCTTTCACCATCAGTCTCAAGACCAGCTTCATCCACTAGGCTGTTAGCAGGCTGAACTCTCTCCCTTCCCTACCC
>JACN01081703.1:0-21186 GCA_000787155.1 Scartelaos histophorus
TAGTGCGCGCTTGTGAAAATACACCACTCTACTCCTCTGTTTGCCTGCATCTACTTCAAAGCTTCATCTACTTTATTATTATTATTATTATTATTATTATTATTATTATTATTATTATTATTATTATTATTATTATTATTATTATTATTATTTTTTTTATTAATTTTTTTAATTTTATTTTATTTTATTTTTATTTTTTGTATATAGAGTGACCAGAGCCAGGCGTCCCTATTTACCCAGCAACAGTACAGAGAGACATGCATTTCTAATTTGAACACAAAAAACACAGAAAAGCATCTTAAAAATGACCAAAACGCAAAGAATGTAAGAATGCTATGAATGGGCCGAGTGCGTAACAGTTTCCCTTCATTACGCACTCATTTCACACTTTTCTTGTTACCAGCCTCCACAAACCACAAAAGAGTGTCCCAGTTTTTGATTTTGAAATTCTGGTCACGGTATTTTCTTGTAGTTTTTATTCATTTCACATCCACAGGGGCAATGCGCACTCCGGACCTCTCCAGTGCGCATGCGTAAAACCCCATGTTTATGTTTCTGCAGAGAAGAGATGGACTGGACAAGCTAGCATACCGCTGACACTTACAAGGTTAGACACTCCATATTTGTTCCGATTATTGGCGCATGTATTTACACTGTTTCTTATTTTATCATCTTTTATTTTAACTAGATAAAAGAGCTTAATCATTCACTAGAAACAGACCGCAGACAATAAACAAGCAGTAGCCCATTAGCAACTAGCCAGTTAGCATGTGTTTCTGGACAAGCGTAGCCCCTTAGTTAGTTGTTTCTACCAATTTTATTAAAACTACATCTGAAAATTGCTGCTTATCAATGACTAAATGCTAAATAAATACAAAATGTTGTTGTAGTAACGCAGTAAGTGTCACATGTAAGATTAGTGGTCATCTTGTCTTTGGTAAAGTTATGGTTAGTTATTATATTGTTGTGTAATCAGAGAGATAGTAACACTGCTTCAAGGGCTAAGGTGACCAGACGTCCCTATTTACCAGGGACAGTCCTAGTTTTGGGCCCTGTGTCCCCTGCCCCAGCGGATTTATCCAAAAATCATTCATTTGTTTAAATTTTATACAAGAAATTTCCCTTGTGTCCTTATTTCTGACCAATTTGATACCTGCTAATAGTAAAAAGAGGCTTAAATTGCCATTTGTTTTTTTTTTAATACAGAAAAGCTGCCTAAAAATGGCCTAAACACAAAGAAAATGTGACTACACTGACTCCCATGTTAGTCATGAATGTGCCGAGTGCAGAATAATTTTCCTTCATTACACACTTGTTTCACAGTTTTATTATTACCAACCACCACAAACGACAAAATAGTGTCCTGGTTTTTGATTTAGAAAATCTGATCACTCTATAAAGGCGTTATCTTGTGCTATTTTCTGATATAATGTTGTTTCCTCAGCACAAAGTGGTGTTTTGTTTCATTCACAAATAAATCCTTCATATTTAGAGTTCTTCTCTCAAACTGTTCCACCTCGTGATGTCATGTGGTAATACAATAAGTGCTCGCCTTTGTTTTTAAACTCCATGTACCACCAACTAGAATCGTCTGGATAATTTCAGGCCTGGAATTCCCCGTCTCGACTGAACAAAGGTAGCTGTTAACTTGAAAATTAGTTAATTTGAAAACTCATGACATCACAACGTTGAAAAAAACTTTTTGAGCTTTGGAGATGTAGACTAATAATAAAGGGTTGCTAAAATATTTGTGAATGAAACAAACCACTCCAGGTATGTTTTTGACGGGGTAACAACATTCAAACATGCCTTAAAGAGTCACAAGAGTCAATTTTGTGTAATATAGGACTTTTAATAACATATTAGCCAGTTTTAGCACATTTATAAATAATGGTATATATATAATTGGTATATAATGCTTTACAATGCCAAAAATGTTGCTGTAAATTTATGTTTGAAAATGCAAGAGCAATGCAGTGTGTATTGATAAATATAGGAAAGGGTGGTGTATTGACATACCATTGTTTCTTATGCACAGGGCTCACTAAGGCACTTCTCAGAAGCACTTTGGGGCATTCTACTTTTTGCATGTAAGAGCACACTTTTAACACTTTAAATTCACTCATAGACTGGGTGGTTCAAGGATCTGGTCAAAGGACACAATGACGTATACTGGTCAGAGCTGGGATCCACCCACTAACCTTTCTGGTTGAGCTTGAGTCACTGACCTGCAGTACATTTATTTTACTTTTTAGATGCATGGCCTAGACTTAAGCATAACAAACTATCACTTTATACATAACATAAAAAGTAACTAGATTATTCAAAAATACAGCTAAATATGATATATAAGCAATGAAATATAGGCAATAAGTGACATTTTAACTTCACAAATTGTTAGGGGGGAAAAAACTTAGTCTGACATAGTCTGAACCAAATCAAAGGGAAACACTGGTCTTAACATAATATGTAAGTGCTAAGTAAACAGTTTGCTATTATGTTATTAATGTGAAATGTTCTGGCTTTGTTGGAAGGCTGAAATTCTTTTGTGACCTATTTGATCTTATTCACTTTAGATTACTGACTGTCCTCTTTTCCAGTGACTTTGTGAAGGACTTTTTAGGGTTGCAGCTATGGGGAACACCAGCAGTGAGCGTGCAGGCATGGGTCATCACCACCACCACCACCACCACCACCACCATGGAGAGAAGGGCCGCAGAGACAGCCGAGGACACAAGGAGGGACCCAAGATCCTCATGGACAGCCCAGAAGACGCAGACATATTTCACACTGAGGACATCAAAGTAAGTCCTGCTAACAATGATATGTGCCTTTGTGATTTAGGGTGGACTTTATTAAAGGTAGGGTATGTAGCCTGCACTCCTGATTTAAAAAGTATTACAATCGCAAGTGAGTAGCCAACATGTTTCGCACAGTGTAAACACACATGCTTCTTGGGCTTGAGTTTACTAATAACATTACAACTGAAGCAATAAAAACAACATTTTATTTTGAAGCACAATATATTGCTACAGAGACATATTCCAATAAAGGATATTATTGAAACTACTTTATTCCCCTGATACAACAACTTAAAAGGAGGAAAATACCTGTAAACCAATTTTAAATACACTGTGTAATTAAATGACCTCAGCTGCAACAAATGAATAGCAGAATGAACCAATAATTTGCCACAGAAGTGTATTATTCTACTCTCTACAACTCAAATCTCATCATAGTACAGAAAAAAATGGCTACAAAAGAAAATGTACACACAATAAATATTGAGCCCCGAAATATATATCGATTTTCATGTATTCAAGTCGATATTGTAATTATCTTGACAGTCCTTTCTTCAAAACAATTAAAATCACGCATATAAATATATAAAAAAAAACATATCTGACACAGTATTCAGCCTTTTGTCCCTCTCTGTGCAGGCCCCTTTAGAGAAAGAGGAGTTCTTGGCGTGGCAGCAGGACATAGAAGCTGATGACAAAACTGACACTTTAGACCGGCCAACAGTTTTCCGCTGGAAAGGTGAAGGGAAGGAAGTGTTCCTCTCAGGATCCTTCAACAACTGGTCAAACAAGATCCCCCTCATCAGAAGGTAAAAGTGAAACTGGATTGGTGACCTAGTACCACAAGGAAAATAGACAAAGAAAAGCTGGTACCACAAGCCATGTATGGGTGATTAATTTGAATGAACTGCACAATACAGACAGTGAAAAATATTGAGGCTACACTTAAAAATAGATACTTTAAAAGATCCTATATTCCACGAAATAGACTCTTTAAGCTTTAAGCCATGTTAGAATGGTGACACCTCATCAAAAACATACCTGGATTTGTGTTTTGCTTCATTCTTACATATCTGAGTCAAGGCTGCTACACACTGAAGGAGAATTTTCCCGATTTTAACTGCGATTTCTTCTCCCCGAGGAGACGTGACCCGACTTTTTGCCTTCATTTGCGACTTTGAAGCTGCTGTGCTCCTCATGTGTGTGGTGTCTCTGTCAGATCATTACATCTAAACACCAGCAGCACTACGGTCAATAGTCAATAAAACAGAACATCAGGGCAGAGGAGTGACGAACACAGAGATGCAAGATACAAACTTGGGATATAGTGAAAATAAAGGCTTTATTACTCAAATATATTTAAAGTGCAGCATCTCATCCGCATTCTCCTTAGAAATTGTCCTCCGCAAATGACATCCAGTCTACAAAACCGCATTATTAATCCAGTTTGAAGTGTTCTGTGAAAGTGAAAAGGCAGAGTAGTTTATATCCACACAGCGCACGGATTGAGGTGAAGCTGCAGATTAGCTATAGTGACTGTACTTCCTGTGGACTTAATCGCCAATGTTTTATGCTTTATAAATCATGTATCTGAAGTATTGCACCACAATTCACAAATAGTAATACCACAGTTTTGATTTGTGTCTAAGTTAGAAGTGCAGAGTTCTGATCTTTTGGACACTTAAGAGTCTCAAAGCGAGTGATTTTACTGTAAACGCGCTCACAGCTTTATATCCTGTGGTCCGCAGACATATCCCACTGCAGTCTTTGCGATCGGAGATTTTAAGTCTCATAAGATTCTCCTTGCGTCTGTGGTGTGCGCTTTTTTTCACTCTTTAAAAATTGTGTAAGACTGAAAAATCCTGTAGTGTGTAGCGGCCTTAATCTTTTGTCATTAGTCTTCCTGCATCTCCCAAGCTCAAAATGCTCTGTTCCACCTTGTCATATCTTGCAGTGATAGTTTTCATGTCAACAGCTCCTTTTATCTTTAGTTCAGTAGAGATTTGCAATTCCAGAGCTGAAATCACCCAAATGACTCTAGTGAAGGTGTATGAAGTTTAACATGATGCACACATCATAAGGTGGAACTGAGTTTTTTTAGTTTGAGAGAATAACTGAAATATGCAAGGATGCCTAAATAATCATGCATGTTTGTGAAGAGGAAACAGCATTAGAACATAGATCAGTATACAGTGCAATATAGGTCCTTTAAAAGATGTAGAAACTTTGAGAAATGTTTCTGAAACTGAAGATTGCTAAAAGAAACTTTGAGAAATGTTTCTGAAACTGAAGATCGTTTTGTGTGATTCTTTGTCCAGTCAGAACACCTTTGTGGCCATTGTTGATCTGCCCGAGGGGGAGCACCAGTACAAGTTCTACGTCGACGGCCAGTGGACCCATGACCCAGCGGAGGTCAGTGCTAGTCTCACCATTATGAGTTAATGATTTTCAAACTGCGGAAGAAGAAAGTAGGTCTTTTAAGCTGTCAAATCATTTAACATATTAACTAGAATTCACAGCATTTTCAAAAGAGGAATCAAAAGAGGGTTGGCTGAGAGCACATAGGCAATCAGCTTGTATCCCTAGGCAACATACTGCAAAACACAGCTTTTCTTATGAGGTTGCTTTCATTAAAATGATTTACATTTAGATAGGGACAGAATACAGCAATAAGATTTAGTAAACAAAGTGCAGCTTTTACAATACATTTTATAGAGAAAAAAGCTATTGCTCCTTTACAAGAAAAATACTGACCAATGCAGATTTAAAGGTCCAATGAATTATTTAGTCTAAATAGATCGATAGATTATTTAGTCGAGGGAATAGTCTGAAGTTTGCTGAAATTGTGCTGAAAAACTTGGCTGTGATTACACACTTCTCCAATACTTAGGAAGATGTGAGTCTGGTGGATGGATTAGCCGTGGTCCATCTGTAGAAAAAACAAATATGGCTGCTCACGAGGAAAAATCATCTCTGGTTTCTGTAGAAGCACTAAACTGGTTATATCCTTCTCTATAAAATGTAGTTCTGCGACCTTCCTACTACAACGACTGGAATTGGATCTCATTTATTTAAAGGATCAGATATTTTTCTTTCTAGTTTGTATTCCTTTTTTTTACTGATTAACCCTGAATCAACACAAAGATTAGCACAGAAACAAAGCAGCAACACGTGTGAGCGCTTTGTGCATGAAAAACATATTTGGTGTCATAATTCCAGTTTCAATTATTGTAGTGCAGCATTTTATTTAGATTATGCAATGACTAAACACACAATTTCTGAGCCTTGTCATTTCTCCCTGTGATTAGTTAATTAATTCATTAGTAAATAGTAAAAGTAATATAGTAAAAGAGCCAATCTTTTGAAGTGAACTGATCTATAATCTCATAAAGATTCCATAAAAGAGCCAAAACTCACTACTACTTCGACCCGTTACCACACAATCATTACTAACTCATTTATACTCGGCAATTGGAACAGTTTAAGTGTTTTGCCTAATGAAACAACAGTGCAGGAGAGAATGACTCAAACCAAATTTCCATCTTTCCCCCAATTTTCTAATTATGGGATGTTGAGTTTTGAGAAAAAGCTCAAATTTAAAAAATTTAAACGATGCTCATTATTTTAGTTTATATTTAATACAGTTCTTATTGTTCATAGCCCATCATAACCAGCCAGCTCGGCACCGTCAACAACATCATCCAAGTGAAGAAAACCGACTTCGAGGTGTTTGATGCTCTGATGGTGGACTCCCAAAAATGCTCCGATATGTCAGGCAAGTGCTTACACAGCGTTTTAGCATCTCCTCCGTTCTGAATGTGAACTGCTGACTGTGCGTAGCTCAACGGGGCGGGCGGTAATATGTGGGAATAAGTGGAGCGGTAGAAAGGCAAATGCAGCAGAAAGCATGAACAAATAGTTTTTTAAGCAGGAGGATTAGTAACTACTTAACGTATACTTAACTACTGTGTCTGTATGTAATGTATACTAATTACTAAGCCTTAATCATACAAAAAAATATGTGTCTGATCTGAAAATAAAGTACTAAACTAAACAAATTGAAGGAACCATATGCAAAATTATATTAAATTACTCCATTACTATATACTGATGTTGTAAGGCTGATGTATTTGAATTACTCAAACTTACTTCAAATTACTTTATCCAATCAGAAAGCAGAACAAGCCTCATGCAAGCCTCTCATTTGGGTTGCCAGTTCTGTCTGCCCTGAATCCTCACTACCTAAACCCCAATTATATTAAATTACATAAATGTTCAAATACAACATATCTTCTACTGATGTTGTAAGGCTGATGTATTTTAATTACTCAACCTTCAAATTACTTTATCCAATCAGAAAGCAGAACAAGTCTCATGCAAGTCTCTCATTTGCGTTGCCAGTTCTGTCTGCCCTGAATCCCCACTACCTAAACTGTGCTAGTGCAGCCTCCGCAGCTCAGTGATTGAGTTCTGGAGGTTCTGAGTTTCCACACGAGGCCTGTCCTTATACTGAGAATGAGAAAAATGTGAGACGAGTTTACGCACTGGCAGCTCAGGTTCACTTGTGATTGTAAAACCTTTTTTAAAGAGCGCTCAACCCCTGTGCTAGAGTTAATTCTGCACAGAGTCAGAATTGGTAAAAACCCAGCAAAGTGGGCGGTACTTGGAGGGTTGGGGAGCGCGGGTGGGGTGATGTAAAGTAAAGAAGAGGGATGTTGGGTGACTTGATAGGCTGGTGAGGAAAGCTGGATCCATTGTGGGTGAAGAACTGCAGAGCTTCACTACAGTGGTAGATGTCAGATCTCTCAACAAACTGCTTGCCATCCTGGACAATGAGGAACATCCACTCTACAACACTTTTTTTCAATCAGAAGAGTCTGTTCAGTTGGAGGATGAGGGGAGTTAATTGCAGAACTGACAGATTGGGAAAATCTTTTGTCCCTAGAGCGATCCAGCTTTACAATTTATCAATTAAGGACAAGGACAAATACATTGACTTTTTATTTTATTCTATTTTTGTTTTTAATATTTTTGAACAATACAGAGCAAACCTGGAACATGAATTTCCCCTTGTGGATAAATAAAGTTTATGTCTATGTCTATGTGTGGGGCGGGGCTTGACCTGTGAGTGACAGCGCCGGTCAGTGAGAGCCTGAGCAATAGCGTACTGCCAAATCAAAGTGACAGCGATGCGAGCTTCACCACGGGGCTCAGCAGGCGGGGCTAAGAAGGGCTCCTCACGTACCACCCTTAGACCACGAGCTGACCGTGAGTGGCGCTGCTTGTCACGTAATAACCTTGCATCTGACGCATTTGTCCAACCTGGAAATGCAAATGTACTGGCCGCATTCGAGCCGGAAGAGGCCTCTACAGACACACAAATATGCACTGAATTGCCAAAATAAGGCCAGGGATAGTAAACACTTCTATTTTAGACTCATTTACACATTTAATCAGTAAAAAAAAAGTGGTTTGGGTGTTTAGAGGCTCTTTAAAACTGTAAGAGTGCAGACTACATGCAGTTAATTTAAGGCTATTAAGCTGCCATTATTATAAAGTATTTCCTTTTTTGTATTAGATCTCTCCAGCTCTCCACCCGGACCCTATCATCAGGACGCTTATGTCCCCAAACAAGAGGAAAAGTTTAAGTCACCTCCAATTCTACCTCCTCATCTGCTGCAAGTCATTCTTAACAAAGACACTGGGATATCTGTAAGTGCAAGTGGGATTAATATGGATAAAATAGGTCAAATGTTAAGAAATGTTTTGTTGTCTCATTCAGTGTGACCCTGCGTTACTGCCAGAACCTAATCATGTGATGCTCAACCACCTCTACGCTCTCTCCATCAAGGTAAAGATTTATTTTGCAGTTTCGCTTCAAAATATCTAGCTCCCTTTACATTTATTTTCAGTTTTCTGTTGTTTTTGAGTAAAGTGACACAAATTCACTGCATATTTATATGATGTTGTCAATGCACACACAGTATTTGGGTTCTCAAAAACAACTGGAATCACAATATCACTCTATATTATAATTGGTATTGATCCTGAAATTAAATCACATTTAAAATATTATGCATACTAAAATATTGAACATTTCTATTTAATTTGAACTCAATTTTCATTCATCAAAGGTTGTTTCTTTTCAGGCATTGACCCTTGTTCAAATTAAGTTCTTGTTTTGATGTATTTGATTAGTATTTGCATATTGATTTTTTTGGACAACCCTAAATGTTTTGTATTTTTGAAGAACTAACATTTTGCTTAGTATCAACACATTTTATCATTGTGACAACACCACATGGTATCACAGCTATTCAAGAGTGTGTGCGCAGCTGTCCCATTCCTCAACACTTTTTTTTTTTTTAACCAAATGTGAACAAACCCTCTGCACTCAATAGCCTCTGATTTTATATCAGGTTCATTATATAAACATCTTATATCAGGTTTTTCATCTTGTTTTCAGATTTATTGTCTACTTATTGTGTCTACTTATTCTGAAACAGCTTAATGCCCCATTTACACATACATGGGTATTTTTAAAACACACTTCGCTTTGTTTGTACCAATTTACATGGGTTTACATGGCGAATTCACCTCTGAAAACCAATCTTTCTAAAAACTCTGGCTAGAATGGAGATTCTAGGAAACTATGGTTTTGCGTTTGTGTGTAAAGTTTTTTGGCAGTAAATGAGGATTCTGATTTGCAGAGTGTTCTCTGTGTTTGGGTGTTTAGAGGCTCTTTAAAACTGTAAGAGTGCAGACTACATACAGTTAATTTAAGGCTATTAAGCTGCAGTTATTATAAAGTATATAATAACTTTATATTATAGAAAGAAGTAAATCCTTCTTTCTACACCCATAGGCTTGGTTTAGTTACGATGACACTCCATGGTGTATTTATGCAGGTTGATGTAAATGAAAACTTTTTTGAAAACGATGGTGTGTGCACAATGTTATTTTAGAAAACACAGCAAGGAAAATATTTGTTTCATTGAACATTTTCAGCTATGAGTAAACGTAGCCTAATTCTAGTCTAGAGGTTGTTTATTTTAAGATAACTTGTCAAATAAAATGATCTTGTTGCATGAACAGATAACTTCACTACTTTTCAGTCACTTTCTGGTTAATTTTAGCGTTTTTATCTTAAAGTTTGGCCAGTCATTTTTGCTGTGTTTACAATCAGATAGGAAATAGTGACATTATAGTGTGTTGTTGTGCGTTGTTGTGCATGTTGTTGTGTATGTTCCATTTTGAGTATTCTGTTTTGATCATAATAGATGCCCACACATTGTTGTACATCTATTACCTCCGTTTCACAGGATGGGGTGATGGTGCTGAGTGCGACCCACCGCTACAAAAAGAAGTACGTGACCACCTTACTGTACAAGCCCATCTGAAGACACCTGCTCCTGACTGTGCGAGTTACGCCCAGCTCAAGGTTTTATCCTTCACCCTCCACAACCTCAACCATCTGCTGAGAGCCACTCGTACTGTATCATACCTGTAGATAGAAGAGCTGGCGCAAGTTATTTTGGTTTAGATAAGGCTGCACTATCTGGGGGGGAAATTGCGATTAGATTTGCAATTCATGTTTTAAAAAACGTGTGATTCTGTTCAAAGTGCACAACTCCAGGAGTGTTAACATTTAAGAGAAGACTGAAATATGAAATTATGCTAGGACATGAATACTATGAATTTTAAAACTTGTACACCTAAAACTACTCAAAATAGTTCTATAAAAATGCAGGATATATTTGAAGATGACATTCTGTTATCTAAAATCATTTCAGAAAGTCTTATTTCATACAATTGCGATGTAAATTGTGCAGCTCTAGCTTTAAACACTTTAGAACACAGACCCTGTTTCATGAAGCTGATGTAACGGATTTATTTGGTCATTTGTGCATTAGATTAACTAAGCATCTTTAACTTATCTAAATGACTAAATAGTGCTACATATACGCTGTTCTGTTATATTGATAAGTGCTCTTTGCATGAGAAGGTCTGTAAAAATACCTAAAGGCAGTTAGTTGCAGAGGTGGGTCATATCCAGTTACATTTACTGGAGTAACTTTGAATGAATTGTACTTTTCAGAGTCGTTTTCTGACATTATACATATGATACTTGTAATTTGAGGTGTTAATACTCCAGTAAATATGTTGGTTTCTCTACATACCTTCAGATACGATTTGTTTTAGTAATTTTTAGGTAAATTCTTTGGAAATGTCAGAATCTGCGCATTAATTCAAGATTAATCTCTAAATACATTTATTCATAAATCATGAATAGGATTTGAAATACATTTTATGTCCAAACTGTTACCCGATATGCAAGTTGTAGTTTTGCCAAATACTTTTTACTCTTTTTACTCCAGTAAATCTTTGAATCACAACAGTTCACTTCTACCTGAGTAATATCATTTTTAAAAAGACATTTACTCTACCCACCTCTGTTTAGTTCACTTCTGGGTTCACATCTGAGTGAGTTCTTCAGGTTCCTTGAAACAGGGCTAGTGTGATTGTTGAATATGTAAAAGTCATATATTGAGTTGTAATGCTTATTTTAAAGTCACTGCTCATTTAGAGTAATTTTTAATGACACATCATGTTATTATCCTTTTGGCAAATCAATTTAAAATAATTTTATTGATTTTTGAAAGGTTATTGCACTGACATAGGACATTACACTGTTTGACGCTTAAAGGAGCTGTACCCGAGTTGTTTTGCTGCATCTAATTATAAAGCATTTTTAACATCTGCAAACTAGAAAGTGCAGCTGTTAGCATGCTAGTTGTTCTTAGCATCGCCATGACGGCAAAAAATCTGGCATCTAAAAGTGAAAAGCACAGTAAATAATTTTAATAATTTTTTTTATATTTAGACTATTGAAATCTGGCACAGACACTCAAGTTTTCTGTGACACTGTCCCTGAGTAGCCGACATCACAACATATATGAAGAATGTTTAGTTTAAAAGCTCTATGTCCTGTGTTATATGGTTGTGTCCTCATCAAAATCATTCCTAAAGTTGTGTTTTGTTTCCTCCACAAATGTTTAACTCATAAATTAGGCTTGAGTTCTTTTCTCAAATGGCAAACACTGTTTCACCTTGTAATGTCATTATTATTATTACAGAAGAATAATCTGGATCATTTTAACTGTGGATTTTCTTAACCGTGAGGCTCCAGCTGTTGCTTTAGTCTTGTTTAAACTTCCTCACTTCTTGCTGTTCCAGAAGATATTGGAGACTTTGGTATAACAATTTAAAAAACATGACCAACAAAAAATAAAACGGTTAAAACTTTAAATTTAGGCTAAAAACTTTAAAACTACAGTGTGTCCCAAAAAATGTGACATCATTTTAAAAGCAATTATCTTGAAAACTAAGTCTAGCACAATCAAATTGAACAGTTTAGGCTTCGATTTGATCAACTATTGTATTGAAGGTCTTGGGTGACTGTGTCCGAGCAGATTCCAAGACGCAAAACGAGTTCTCTTTCGGAGTGAACGACTCAATCTGAAAACAGAACAAAAATAAAACATTAAATATGAAATCTTGATCAATTTTTATACATTCTGTGAAAAGTTGAGGTTATTTCCACAAGAACTGCCCAAATAATTGGCCTGCAAAATGGTGTAAAACGTTTTGGGACACTCTCTATATCTTGAGGACATCACAAGGTGAAACGGAGCATCTTGAGCTTTGAAGATATAGATTGCCTAATAATGCAAGATTATTCAGACTTATGTGAATGAAACAAAACATAACTCCAGTTATGTTTTTGATGTAGTGACGTTCTAATGTGACTAAAATCTCACAGAAGTCAGTTTTATATATAGAACCTTGCACTGAATAATTTTTGTTTTCCACTGCTGTTACTAAATCTCTAGTTAATACACTGCACTTTTTTTTTTAAAATTGATTTTCTATTTTACTTTTTTGTTTGCTTGTGATTTTTGACACATAGTTGCACTTTAGTCACAATATTTTTGATTGTATATTCCATCAATTTTGACAATATTACCTGCTCTTACTGTTTGAAGTAGGAAAAAGAACCATTATGAAGTTTTAAACAACCTAATATGAGCGCAGCTTCAGTATGACTTTTAATAATTCCATTGTTTTTACTTTGTATATTAAAGTGGGACTGAACACCTAAACTCTAAACCTAAACTACAACTAAATTTCTAACTGGGCGGTTAAACTGGTCAGTTACTAAAGGAATACCTGAATGTAGTCAGGACAGTTTTGTGTGTTGTCACCAAGTACTTAACACTGCAGGAGCCATTGGAGCCGAGACACATGCAATTTTCATACATTTTCAACCCCAAAAAATGCAAAAAAACACCCCAGTTTGTGCTAAAATTACCAATAAAACACTAGATAATGCATTTAAAACCCCATATACTCCTGATATATTTAGTGTTTGGTTCCACTTTAAGTAGATCAATACCTCTAAGATTTTGTACACTACAGTTGTAAGTTTGTGTTGTCATTCGCATGTATCCACAATGTTGTTTTTTTGTTACTGCTGAAGTCGGTTCATTCCATATCTAGAGTTTTAATTTCAAAAAGTGAAGAATGTATTCTAATAATGTATTTAAAGGTGTTGTAACATTTCCTTGATTTAGAGTATTTAATATCTACTAATTGTATAGTAGGTTTTGTTTAATTCCACGAAAATGCTGATCTGATACAAGGCACATTTCCTACACATGTGACAATGCAATGTGAAGTTTTCTGTTGGACAATCATTTCAGCCGGCTAGGTTTTAGTCACACTTTTACTCTTCTAGTTTTAATTTGTACATGTTGAGTTATGAGGATGTATAATGCTTCTAGATGTGTCTTTGAAATAAATTTATATTAAAGGATTAGGCAACAAAAGACATGTTCTGTTTATTATTTACATATAATTAATACAAGTTTGAGGATATGAAACCTTTTCTCTGAGACATTGCTGTTGTTTTGGCATTAAAGCACTTATGGATGTATGAATTATAGTTTTACACCAATCAAGAAGCATGATGAAAAGCTGAAAAATGTGTTTAAAATTACTTAAAGTAGAGAGTTATAATGATGGCATTGGAACATTCTGTAAAAATATGTAAAATAAAATAAAATACTTTAAACATTATTTCAGCAAAATAAGGATAATTTCTTGTGTTTTGATTTTATAATAATAAATAATAATAATACTTTCTGTGTGCATTAGAGGAGTTTTGGGCCAGTGTACTACATAGTTGTGTGTGTGATGTTATGATTTCCAACCAGGAAGTAACATTTTAAACCTAAAAAATGGTCAGACTAGGAAATAAACCAAGTATTTCCAGCAATATTTTTGGCAAGTAATTGAATAAATGAGAGATCAGTTTAGTTACATGTGTAGTTTCAATGACACATGTAAAAGTGCAATACTCAAACTCTATAGAGATTTCCTGTGCACTGACTCTTCGAATGCACGACATAAGAGGGTTTTTCAAACATCTATGAATCCTTTTTAACATGGCTGAAAGCTTAAAGGTGCATTGTGTAACTTTTCTGATGGAGGGTCTGTCAGATGTATAATAAATAAATCAATAAATCAAGTTTCTTATGCATTTTGTAAACCCGTAGATTCAAAATAATGTCTGTCATTGGTTTGTAAAGCTTCATGTTTTAACACTAGATCATTACTTCATTTCATACAGCAGATTTTTATGCTTTTTTCTAATTATTACTTTGTCCTGTCCTAAATAACTTTACACCAGTGACAATTTGAAAAGAAATATATATGAATCAGTGACATATGTATCTAGTTCTATTTAACTTTTTCAAATATTTACAATGCCAGGTGCATAAATCTATGTCTGACATTTATATTCAGCATTTTTGTGGGTTTTTTTTATATACTGTACATGAATTGGCTACAACCTTAAAAAATATACTGTGGTGTGACTTAAAATAATGTAAGTTCTGAGTAATATGAACATGATATTGATATTTGAAAACATGATATTTGAAAAAACTGACACACTTGAACATTTTTTTTAAATATTACAGGGGAAATATCTATTCAAGAAAGCTGAAATTTCATGTGGAAAAAATGTGTAAAAATCAGCAGAAGCTAAAATCATGTGGAAAAAATGTGTAAAAATCAGCAGTTAAGGGTTGATGGTCGCACCACATGACATTTTAACACATTAAGTACAAAAACCTGCAGAATAACTAATGATTTCTGAAAAAAAATGAGTTGGTTCCATGAAGGTCAGAGGTGCTACAGGTATGCGGGGAATTATTATGAAATTTGAACAGATGGCACGTCATTGACTCATATAGAGAAAAAATAAAGTTTAAAATCAAATCAAAGTTCCTCTATGTGTTTCATCAATACACAAAATTCCATCCGCAATTCATCCCAGAAATACTGTATGGAATCACCTACATATGTCATATCACCTGTCTGTCCCCAGCCAACCAAGAAACTTTACCAAAAATAAATCAGAAGTCAAAGTCCACTGAAAATCATGCAATGGAAAATTCACACGACTCTCCCCGGAAAGTAATTTGATGTGGGATTTTCTTTCTCTTTACGCAGATGCTGCAGAATGAAGTGTCCGTTTAGCAAATATTGCATAACCAACTATGGTATTACTTGTAATTACATAATAGAAGGAATAAAGGGCTATAGACAAGCTATTATTCTCTATAGAACTGAAGTCGTTGCAGAATTAAGTGGGTCTGATTCCAACTTTTGCCTGTGTAAATCGTCTCCGTTTCACCTTGTGATGTCATGAGGAGGTAGCTTTAAAGTTATCAGCCACCTTTTGTCTTTGGTTTAGTAGAGATTGGCAGTTCCAGGGAAGAACTTTTCCAAATGATTCTCGTGAAGATGTGAGAGAAGAACGTGTTAAAACGTGTGAATGAAACAAAACACAACTCCAGGTATGTTTTTGATGAGAAAAAACATTGTAACAATGAGAAGAAATCATAATCTTGACCATTTTTACATTATTTTTGAAGGCAAACACGGCAATCTGCAGTGTGATGGTGACAGGTCAGTTGTTTACAGAGCATGTGATTTTCACCTTGTTGAGCCCCTGCTGGAGTTGCGTGAGGTGAAGCCCTGGGCAGAATAAACATGGGACCAGCTGACCCTCCTCCTCCTCCTCCTCAGGGAATAAAAGAGGTCCAGTCCCAGAGGAGGTATTCCACTGTCCCCCTCTGAGCTCGCATCATGAAGACTGTCCTGGCCTTGTGTCTGCTGGCGCTCAGCCTCTCCACCAGTGAGTACAGTCTGAACTTTGTGTTATAAGAACTGTTCAGAACGATTAGAATATGTCAATGCATATTATTTGGGTATATGAAGGTTTGAAGGTTGCCTCTGCCTGCTGTGTTCATTTTGAGGTTGAAGGTGCCTTTGACTTTCTAAAAAAATAAATTTTGCCATTGACCAGATATTTTTTTGTTTAATTCCATCTTTTAAATGTTGGCCAAATTAAGGTTTATGATGTGGTGGTGTGTATATATGTCACAGTCCACATAACACACAAAAGAAAAAAGAAACTGGCACAAAATGAACATGTTTATCTAAACGTTTGTGTTCCAGCTCACTCCATGGATTACAGGGCCCTGAACCAGTTCCGGGACATGATCCTGTGCGTGCTGCCCAACAGTAACCCTTTACTGGACTACGCTGACTACGGCTGCTACTGCGGACTGGGAGGCTCCGGGACACCTGTGGACGCCCTCGACAAGTATGTTCTACCAACCACATGTTAGAAGTGACACAACCAGCTCCTCCAAAGCTGGACTCAACTTCTCAAATAAGTCTTAATGAGGCTGAATCCAAATCTGAATTAGCATTTTTTAAACTTTGGTGAAATTGAACTGGATGACAGATCAGGACTAGGGATGCATTGATCCAGCTTTTTCAGTTCTAACCCCAGTATTGATACATATACTTTTAGTATCTGTCGATATTAACCAAAGCCATTGTACACACTAAACAAGGCATTTTATTCCCATCAAAAATGTAAACATTATAGAACATTCTAGGTGATCATTTGCCACAAAGTAGTCATACTTCCAATAAAATTACCAACTAGGGCTTCAGCGGAACTGATATCATGGAACCAATACCTGATCCAGCTCATTTTCCTGGATCTTAACCCCAAATAAAGCTGAATTCCACCATTGAGACCCACCATGTTAACTGATGCTCCTCAGTTCTAATACTGATGCTGACCTAATCCTATAGTACTGTAATATTCTACTGTGTCCTTGCAGGTGCTGCCAGGTGCATGACCAGTGCTACACTGATGCCATGCAGCACCCTGAGTGCTTCCCTGTGCTGGACAATCCCTACACCGAGTTCTACTACTTCAGCTGTGATGGGGGCAAACTCTCCTGCACCAGTGAGTGACCAGCAGCTACATAAGACCCACACAATCTGTTTAAACACACACAAACACACACGTTAGGATGACCACTCTGAGTCAATATGACAGAAACAATATTAGCATTTGACAGCTCATGTGTCCAAGTGAGGACATTTGGTCAAATGAATTCATGAAGGGTAATTAATTTAAGACAAGCTGTTTTTTCTCCACACAGCAACATCACATTCAAGCATGTGATCCACAAATTATATTTTGTTATTTGTAAATATTGGGTGTTCTCATGGTAAAGGACAGTTTTAAGGTTAAGGCTGGTGACACAGAAAATATCCCCCTTGGATAAGACCCACACTTCAGTGTCACTGGGACATCCTGTCAGCAGCAGTGGGCACAGACCCATCTCAGAATCTTGATCTAGTCTTAGCTGAAGGACTTGACCTGTGGTGCATGTTTTAGGTTAATGGAGTAATTGGGTCTCCCATGAGCTAACATCTTGCAGTAGTGGAGGAGTCTGCGTAATCGAATGATCATGGGAGCTGTTGCCCGGAGCATCCTGCCCCAAACAGGTCCTAGGTGACGGGTCAGACAAGGACAGGTCACCATAATGGGCAGAACAAAATTAAGGACTGTGATGTGGCCTGGTACGGCACCGCTGGGGCCCCACCCTTGAGCCAGGCCTGGGGTTGGGGCTCGTACCGTCATACGAGCCCTGGTGGTTGTCATATCAGCAGTTTATGACAGTCATTGTTGTATCTCTGCTCAGCAGCCACAGGGGGATTTATAAGAGTTAACTGAGGTCAGGTGCCTCAGCAAACCAGTCCACAGACACAGAAACTGGTGATGTGGAACATCACCTCTCTGGGGGTGAGGAGCCTGAGCTTGTAGAAGTACTGGTAACATATAGTCAGGCTCACTGCCATGCAGGAGTTGGGTACTAGAGCCCGAGCTCTTCCACTTCTCCTCCAGGGAGACTGGCCCCTGTGCTCATTTCTGATTTGGAATGTGGTAGCTAGTGGGTGACCTATGTTCATTTATATATACGGACTATGGCTCAGACTAATCAGATTAATCAGTTTATTTAAAAAACAAACGAACAAAACAAAAACACTAATAATAACCTGTAAGTTGACTCTTGTCCTCTGATTTCCAGGTAAGAATGATGAGTGTGAGCAGTTCATCTGTGATTGTGACAGACTGGCTGCTGAGTGCTTTGCCAGATCCCCATGGATTCCAGAGCACGAGCACCTGCCCAGTGACAGGTGCAACTGAGCTACTACTTTACCAATATTCCAACAATACATGCAATCAATATCAGTTCTACAACCCGTGTGTGTGCAGTTCATACTAATACTACTGGCTAACTGGCATGAGGATAATAAAACACAAACCTGTTTATTCAAACCTGCCCCGAGTGGCACCTTTGTATTGTATTTGATATTTATTGTCTAATATTTATCTGTATAAATTAAACAAACTGAATGAGTATGAAACCAACTCTCTGTTTCTCTGGTCTTATATTAGGAGACATGCAATAAGAATTTTCACACAGCAGGAGGCTTTTACAGTTCCTGGTATTTTACTGCCTGGAGCACAACACTGAGTTTTATTTCAACCCAATCAGACCCGAAAGAACTGATTGAACTGGAATTACAACAGGAGAGCTGAATCTTACTGTTAAGAAAGTCTCTCAAAATGCACGATAGATTTTTGCCTTCATATATTATATAAGTAAGTGTTCATACTGCTCAGATATACAGTGGAAAACATGGATTCTTACTTGCGCAACTCTGCACATATCTGACCTGTAACCTATGGTACATGTACTTAGGTAATTTAATTTAGTGCCACAATATGGAACATTCTATGCAGATATAAGGAAAAAAGTTATATTGTCAATCCAGCTTTTAAGTATGAACCAATACCTTGAGAAAAGCATTGATACTTGTGAGATTTAAGCCATGTTATAGTGTTGTCACCTCCTCAAAAGCATATCTAGAGTTGTGTTTTTTCATTTACACATTGCAGGGGTATGGACTTTAAAAACACAATGGAACGCAGCCTAAATGTGCAGGGTTTGCATGTTGAACATGTGTAAATTAAACAAAACTCCAGGTTATTATAACGCAATACAGTTTCTTACTTGACTGTTAATTGCTTTTTCTATCAACATCTTTTCTTTTCTTGCAATCCCTCAACTCACCACCAGAGGGCTCTCCACTCCTATAGTTTTACCTTTATCCTTTATTCTACTCCTCCACACACCAGAAGTCTAGTCATTGTCTCCATTTCCTGTGTTCTTACATAAGTGCAAAGCAACCCAGGGGATAAATCTCACGTTTCTGCAGTGACATAGGCTGCTTTTGTCTTTCATGAGCTCAGGAACAGTAGACAGCAACAGGTGAACGCTACGGGGAATATGCTTGTCTGGGCTTTTTCTTTTGCAAAACATAAATCTGCATTGACGTCAGAGTAGAAAGCTGCAGGGACCTATAATGTCGTTTGTAAATGTCTGAAGTTGCAGGTAGTAATGGGACTTTGCTGCAACTATTCCTAATACTACCACAACTTCTCCTCTTGAAATTGTAATACTACTACTACTGTTACTACTACTACTGCTACTCCTACTACAACTACTACTGCACCATTGTGACTTAGATTAGTGTCAAATGCACTGCAGCATTTACTGTTGCAGCACAGTTCTAAAGAGTTTTTCTATCCCTTATTTCATGTTTAAAGTATATTTTTTATTCATTTTATGTTTTATACATTGCAAAACTGCTCTAAGGTACATATTTGTAGCCTGTGTTGTTATGTTCAATTTAAATTTTTATGGAAATTATCAATAATAAAGTGTTTTTTTGAGAGAGAGAGAGTGAGAGAAATGCTAAATAAATGCATCTTGTAACTAAAAAATAATAGTTTGAATAATCATGATTTCAATATTCACCAAAATAATCATAGTAATGACTTTTTCCATAATTAAGCAGCACTAATCTGCAGCATAGCCCTAAAACTGTATGTCCAGTTCTGGTTCAGTACTACTGCTACTACTACATTTACTACTGCTGTTACTACTATAACTACTACTGCACCAGCCTACGATCATTGTCAAACGACTGGCATCATTGTTTGACCTAAAATTGTCTGGTTCACTACTACTACTACTGAATTTACCATAGCTACTACTACTACTACTACTACTACTACTACTACTACTACTACTACTACTACTACTACTACTTCTTTTCTGCACTTCATTTGCTCTCTGATAACCCAAATAGGCTAAGTTGTGGATCAGATCTGTGGAGAGGCGAGCACACTCATGTCTATTTGAGCAACAGAAACACCCATAATGAACATTGCATTGTGTACATTTTTGGGTTGGGGGTACATCAGACGCTTGTCTCCATGACGATGTTATTGCTTTGTTTGGAAAATTTCACAATATGGCATTAAACCTTTTTATTTTCATGGAGACAAAACCAAATCAAGTTACATGCCTGATCTATGGAGTGGCTCATAGTCAGAGTGCCTGTTTTTCTAGTTATTTTTGAGCAGTGAAACCACCTGCAACTGAATAAATGTAAGGTAGAGCTGTTTAATGTCACACTGTGGAACATTTCAGACAAAGAATGACGTAGCAGGTGACGGACTCCCAACCAAAAAGTTACACAGTGCACATTTAATGTCATACTGTGGAGCATTCTAGGCAAACCAATAACACAACCATGGAGAGCGAACTTTTTGTGCAGTGCATCTTTACACGTGACATCTGATTCCAAACGTAAACTTAAAAAAATCCTACTCAACCGTGAACGCTCCATTACAATTGGACAAATGTTACATGAGATGAGAGCTTGGGTTTCTCTCAATAATTTGTTTTAAAATGTCTTTATTGACAAACCCAAGCAGGTCAGATCCCCCATAAGGAAATAATAATAATAATTATTAATGATGATAATAATAATTATTATAATAATTATTAATGATAATAATAATAATAAT
>KN489898.1:2097-30466 GCA_000787155.1 Scartelaos histophorus
CTGCTGCAGCATTGCAGGATAGAAAATAAGAAATTGAGTTCATAACCAGAAAGTGTCAAGGTATTGATTTCTCTGTTAGGAGCAGTGTATTTTGCCCTGGAGATGTTCGAATATGAGATTTTTTTTTTCTTTTGTAATCTGTGTGTAAGCAGTGTTGTACACAGTTCACCTCTCCGACCTTGACAAATTTTCTTTGATCTCTTTGGAGCTTTAGTTCATGATTTAAGAACATTTTACACTTTGGAAATCAGTGTGAGAAAGGTGTGTGTACGTGGAGATAACAGTAATAGAATTCATTGTTTTTTCCACTGTTACAATATTAGGAGAAGCTGTTGTGTTAACACTTGTATTTGTTAGTATTAGTCTGTTTTTTTCTGAGTCATGTTTTGTAGACATTCAGTTTTGCTTTAATTAGTGAACCTTTTATGCTTTTCCCACTCAGATTAAATGGTCCGTATCATTCTATTTTCTGATCTATGCTATGTTGTTTCCTCATCAAAATATACTTAAAATTGTGTTTTGTTTCATTCACACATATCCTGTACTACATGACATCACAAGGCAGAACAGAACATTTGAGCTTTGGCGACGCAGACAGACTAAAAAACAAAACACAACCCCATTTATGTTTTTCATCAAGTAACATTATAACATGAGCTCACAAGAGTCAGTTTAGATGTTATATATGACCTTTAAGAATCTCTTTTTCAGGGGAGTCCTTGAGCAGAGGGAGGCAATTGTACATGTTTTAGAGCCTCAGGAAACACAGGGAGACATGCAAACTCCACACAGAAAAGGGAATCAAACCTGGGACCTTCTTGTTGTAGCTCTAACCACTACGCCACAGCGGTTTTAATACGAGAAATATTAACTTTTTGTGGTGGCTTTTAGTAACTTGTTTTGACGTCATGGCCTCGAGCGCCAATGAACTTGAAAACAGAATCAAGAAATGGTTGTAATTGTATAGTGGGAGTAGCAACAGTGTAAAAGATAATAACTTTGTACTATTAAAAAGTAGTATAAGTCGTAGTAGCCACAGCAGTCGTATCCGCTGCAGTGTGTGTCAAGTAATATATCTTTTGCCCTGGAGATGTTTTTCATGTTTGCCATCTTTCTTCTCTTTGTAAGCAGCCTGCACTCATCCTTCACCTATGCTGACCTTGGCCGGTTTTTCTCTGTTCTTATTTTTTTGCTGTCACTTCAATCACATAAGAACAAACCCACGTCTTTCATATTATTTATTTCTTGACAAGGAAGCTAAATATAGACCCCGGCTCACACTATCGGACGGGGTTAAAGCGCAGCCTGATGTAAGTGACAGAAACTCCACCCACCCTTTTTTTTCTACTTTGGCTGTCTTCTCCTATCATCATCTCGATCCTATTTGCTACATATAGAGTGCACATTCTCCATGAAATTCGGCAACAGAATTAGGTGTTGGACCGGGGCAAAATGATCTGACATCTTCACTTACCTGGCCTGTCTGCGCTCCTGCAGGCCCTCTCATATAGTTAGAGTGTGATAGCGCAGCAGAGGCTCCTGGGAGAAAGCTACAGCAGCTGAGAGCAAACTAAAAAATGATACTGAGGTGCAGAGGCAGTAGCATAGGGGGGTATTATTCTGCTGCTGTTCCAGGCTACAGATGTTATCAGTAGAATAATGGGAACAAAGGTGGTTATGGTATTTTTCTACTTGTAAGAACAAATACGGTGTTATCAACAGAGTGTAGGATGTAGAGTTGAATAGGTTACATTTAAATTGAATGAAATTGTATGAAATGTATTCAAGTTATTCATAGGCAGGTGCATTTTTGCAAACTTCTCCGATAGAAATATTCTCAGAAGAAATATTTTAAACACATTTTTGGATTTTTCCTGAATTTTATTTCATTTGTTATGTTTTTTTGTCCGGATATTTCTTTTTCATTGTATTTAAATGCCTTAATTCAGTTGTTTTATGCTCTCCAGACTATTTATTCCTGTCTTGATGTGTGGATTATTCTCATTGCTTATGTTTTTGTGATTCTCCAGTAGCAACATACATAATAATCTCTACACAGGTGCAAATATATTTAACAAAAAAGGTGATCATTGTCTTATTTACAGTCACACCACGAACCTTGGCTGTGGAACCTTATTATGTTATGCAATCATTTCGATAGCACTCCCCTCCCAAAGCAGAATTAGCTCTGACTAATCAACGTACTCATCACTGTTCATATATTTATATGTATGCCAAGTACTCTCTTTGAGCCTGGAGGGAAATACCATGTCCATATGTAGATTTGACTTGTGGTTGTAGTAGTGGCAGCAGCAGAAGCAGTAATTTTTAGTATTGATAGTAATATTAGAAAGAATACTTGAGGTTATAATGATAGTATTTGCATGTAGTAGTCATTTAGGTTGTTTTAACAGCAGCATTGTCCACATGCAGTAGGTGTAATCAGTATTTATTTGGTGTTGGAAGTGGTGCTTGCAGCAGAACTGTACAAGTAATCAAATCAAGATCTTTTTAATCAGCAGGTATATAGTCAACCCTATAGTAAAAGAATACATTTAAAATAATATTTCAGATTTTTTGTTTAAAATGGCATTGAATAAATAGTTTTTGTCCATGGTTATTTAAGATGAGATGATTTTTACATATTGTCCAGGACACACTAATATTGGGTGGGGGAAGTGTAGCTTGTTTTCTATGTGGTGTATGAGTGAGTGGTGGGTGGTGGTTGGAGGGGCCAGTGGTGCATGCTGCTCCACTTCTGTTTCTATAAGATTAATGCTTCATTCTAATTATTATTAGTAGCTGTAGTGACAGAATGTACAGTACCTAATTAACACTTGAAGAACCCCTCATCACTGCATTATAGATGGATGCAATCATGTCAGATTAACTCCTTCAATCATGAGGAAAAATCTTAGCCTGCGCACACACGTCAAACACACATGTTCAGTATGTTAATGAGACTTGTGGTTTTCCTCCTGTCCTGGTAGAGCTGTCACACGAGCTGCCTGTCGGAGCATCAGGAGACCAGGGGCCGAGTTGAATTAAACCGAGCCAATGTCCTTTTTCTGGGATCTACAGCGAGGCAGGGAGGCACAGCAGCGCTCCCTGGAGAGAGCCGGTCAAAAAGACAGACAAGCTGAGCACAATGAATACAGAAGAGTGAGGGGCCCTGGGAGAGACAGAGGGAAGAGGAGGAGCGAGTTAATAAAAAAAGGAGAGGGACTAGAGGGAGCAGCGAGACGAGGTGAGGAGGAGAGGAGGACGCTGGAATATGAAGGAGCCAGATGAAATTGCGTGTGGGTGTGTGGCGCTAGTGACAGAGCTAAGACAAAGAAGCACTAGCCAAGTATGCGATATTATGACTCCACAGCGAGAACCTACCCAATAGTACTAAAGTAAGAAACTGAGGGAGGGAAAAGTACAGATGGTGTTTTATTGAAGCAACCTTAATCTTGATCATTGATAACTGGAGTGGTTTGCATTGTCAAATCTAGACCAAAATACACAATTAATAGGCCTGCAATGTGTAATTTTTTTGCTGAAATAAATATAGATGATAAATGATGAGACTGAAACTAATTTATGCCACTGACACTAAAACCCTAGGGCAGATTTAAACCATACAAACGTTTCTAAATCTACAACATTGTTAAAAAACCATGAGCTGTATAAATAAATGCATTTAATATGATCTTGTAATCCTGTATAGAAAAAGGCGCTGCAAGGGAATTTAATATGATTTTCTCATTGGGGAAAATAGATCCACCTTTTATAGGTGATTTAAAGGTGCACAGAGTGTTGTAGATGTGTGTGTGTGGATGTATTAAGGATGCCTACTGTTCTCCAAGATTAATTCTGATGAAGAACAGTTTCTAATGGCAAAAACATGCCTTCATTTACTGTAGCAATAGGAGGCTTGGTTTCACGTCCTCATAATGTCTTTGCTTATTGCACATCTCCTTTGGATGTTGATGCATTATGATCTTGGATAATGATCTTTACATTTTACCTGCACATGTCTAAGAATATTCTCCTCTTTGAATATATACTTCATTGTAGCAACCCCCTCCCCTTCCTTTTCATTTAGATGTGTTTATTAGCTCTGGCCTGTATCTCCTTGTTGATATATTCACTGTACAGTATGCATTAATCTTCCTAAATCTTGCACCTTTTTGCAGGATTCAGGCTAATCTACTTTACAAGCGAGCGTAGAACATGAGCCGAACATTGTGTTGTATGTTCAGAGCAGATTAGACCAATGTATCTCCTCTAACCTAAGGCTCTGCAGCAGATTTAGAAAAAAAACTCACTTTTCT
The DNA here is from genome assembly GCA_000787155.1 of Scartelaos histophorus. Lineage (NCBI taxonomy): Eukaryota > Metazoa > Chordata > Actinopteri > Gobiiformes > Gobiidae > Scartelaos > Scartelaos histophorus. The sequence goes on from KN489898.1 coordinate 6,417, forward strand.
CCTTGCTGCAGTCATAGTTATTAACATTGAGAGAGCTGTGCAGTCTATTCACACATACTATTCCCTGTTTCTCGAGATGATAAACAGTCCCAGCTTTGGCTTTGTGTAGAACAAAAAATGGAAACATAAATTATTAAGTAATACTATGCTGGTGCCAAAAAGTAGCATTGGCTGTATTGTTCCTTTATGGCAGCAGTCCCACACAGCGCTGAGAGGTGAGGCAAGGTGAGATCATTACTCTTTATACAGGGAGACACAGCACATCATTGTCACTGACGCTACAAGCTACACTCAGCCAGGCCCCTTATGATTTGATGGCATTCCAGAAACATCTTTCTAGGTATTGTTCCAGGACCATTTCCACCTTCTTTACGATGTCACTGTATGAGGACTATATCAACTTTAGGCATGGGACCATATTGAAATTTGGTGTCACAGATATCAAGGCCAAAATAACTGCAATTAGCAATTATGTAATTATAGTTATTAAAGTTGCTGACAGTTTAAAAATGTCATAGATATTTAGAGGAATAATTATCATTTTAATATAATATATAGTATTTTACTTTGTTATCAGTGAAAAAACAATGATCCAGAAGAAAACATCGTAGATAAGTAACTTTCTTTCTGCACATTATGGCGTTACAATGGTGCTTATCTTTGTTATCTTTATCTTTTATTGACTGCCATTTTTATCACATCCGTAATGTACTTATTTTTCAACAGATGACAGATGGAACAAATAATTTTCTTTGGTACATTTTCTTTGCACTAATAAAAAAAAAAAGCTAATTAATAATACATAATAATACATACTAAATGGATTAATTCTGTTATACCATATTGCACATTTAGAATCATTGTGTATTATTTTGTCAGTGGCATAGTTTCAGTATTATAGTTTCTCATCTATAAATTCATCATTATTGGATTTGCTTCAGTTGGATAATATGCATTTGTGTGGGGCAGTCAGTAAACATGGACTAGAGCGTCATTGGTTCAAATCTCAATCACATTTTTTGTGTCCTTGGAAATTGGTAATTTTGTATCCCTAAGTTATGTTAAATTATAAAGCTGTTTGCTACAAATATATTAAATTGCAGTATTAAAATGTTTTATTTGGATAAATGTGTACTGTAAAAATAAATATAATACATTTATACAACAAAATTTCCTCCAGGATTCATGACACTACATTTTATGGAACAGTTGTTGTCTTCCACCCAGACCAAAAGAACAGAATAAGCCACTATTTGGGTTGCATATGTCAAAATGTGTCAAATGTAGAAACGCCTGTATTTAGAAAATACTCAGGGGCCTCCACATTAACATTGTGATGCATCTCCTCTGTCCTCTTTTTGCCACTCGACACTTGCTCATAATAATACACCATAGTTTTCCATTTATCACTCAGGATTTCTCATTTCACTTCGGGGGCGTTTGCTCCTGAATCATTCTCACACTAATGATGAAATTCCAAGCATGAAGCGCAGTCATTGGACGGTGGAAATAGGCAAAATTAGCAGTTCAAAGCCAGTAACATGTACCATTTTTACTTATTCTTTTCCACCTACAATTCAATTACAACTGTGCCTGTGGCAGTTTCACAGTGTTAATTTTACAGCGATGCACCAATGCTGTAAATGGCTGACCTAACATTTAGAGTAATGCTTCATTTATCAAGCATCCTACTTAGGTTTTGCTAATTTTTTGTGTAAAAACAGCAAACTTTTGTTAAACTATTGTTCAGACAATGGGACCACTAATTAAAAATTAAACACTATTAATTAAAACACTATTAAAAATACATAGACCTTGTATGAGGACATAAGGGTCAGAAACAATGAAAAAAAAAACCTCCTATTATAAGGAGAGAAAAGGGGAAGCCATGATGCAATTTTTAGCAATTGCATTGTTATCATGCGAAATGCTGCTTAACACTTTCCCACTGAATGGTGAATTATTTATTTCACAGAAACCTGGCTTTGCAAAATAAACATTTGCAGGGGATTCTGGGACACTCACTGGTAAACACAACAGCACATACAAGAGACACGGCATCCAGGAATTATTTAAGGATTAAAATTCAGAACTAGACAGGTTGTATTTCAATATTATCTAGATGTTGTTTTCTACTATGTAGTTGGAAAGAATAAAGGAGCTAAGATACACATGGAATTCAAATTACAAAACTAGGCCTACGTGAGTTTCAACTTCCTGTTATATGCAACATTTTGAGTACTTCAAAAGAGAGAATATTTAGTTTTAAATAACCTTTGTCCAGTTGACAAATGTATTTTCCTTTTGCCTTAGTTTTAAATAGTTAATCATTATGGAAACGGCCCTACTCTTTCATCCTTCAGAAACCTGTGAACGTACAGTATAATTGACATTCACTATAAAAGAGAATTTTGAATCCACTTACATAGCTCACAAGAACTGAACTGTTTATGCTCATCCTGAAGTGTAAAGGGTAAAAAAAACAAACAAATTTCTTCATTATATTTTGAAATCACTAAATGTTTTAACTATAATTAAGCTCTGTTCTTATGAAGGAAGAGGAAGGATGATAAATACTGTTAGCACTGGAAAGGCCAGCTTCTCAACGTGAGATTTGGACTTGGCCCTAATACATCCCACAGCGCGTTCACTCTTCCACTCACTCCTTGTTAAATCCATGAGGCTGATTCTGGGCATGGTACCTGCACACAGTGAGCCCTGATCAGATAACCATGACGACTCTAAGACTGAGTGCTGTCCAGGGGAGGCAGCTCAAACCCACACATGCACAAGACAGGGACCAAAATAAACAGGGCTGCAGATATATACTGGAGCTACAGACAGAACAGCGCACTTGAGTCATGCTTCTACTGCAGTACGTACTGTCTATCTACTTAAAAGCATTTGGTTAGATTTGTGTTCACAGCTATTACCTAAAGAGTAGACATTGAATTGTAAAAATGTCATGAAGAATCTTATCCAAAAAATGGGCACAAAAGCCAGATAATTCCTTAATCAAAGAAAGATGTTGTGAATAGATTGAGATAAAGCATAAGGTAAGTTATTAAAAAAAAAATAAAAATACAACATAATTTTCTCAATTAAAAAAAAAAAGAATTTAAGCAAGTACTGTTATACATTACTATCATACCGGAACAGTTTTCAAAAATGTACTTTTTTATGCCAATTCAAGGTTTATTCATCTGACTGGTTTTACAGAAAATAGAGAATTATAACCTGAAGTGTGTCATATGTTTCTGTATCCTGAACCGTGTGTCATTTCTGTGGCACCAGTTAAAAGGGCAAGAGCTGATACCCCCTCCTCCCTCACCACATGTATTCTCTCCACTGAGGGATATGGCAAATGTTGTTTAGCCCTGCAGCCATACAGCCACAGCAAAGCCCTCAGCGCAGCTCCACTGCAGGATTTTCTATTTCAATCCATGCTCATGTAGAAGCACAATGCATACAAAAATAATATGATAATTAAAAAGTACTGTATAAAAAGATGCCCACATAGCAAATGAATGATCGTTTATGACTTTTGCTACAGTATTTGAAGAATTACACATGTCATATTGTTCAGGAGTTCAAAGCGCTGCACTTGTCAGCTTTATATACAAACTACTAATGCATCTCTTAAGTTACTCTTGATCATATTATTTTTAGCATTTAAATATCTACACTGTATTTAAATAAATGCAGTTTGTTATTTTATTTAACACACTTTTAGACAAACTATAATTAAATAATTCAGTCAATAATTCCTACATTTAATTCAGAAGGCATGAAAATCTTGATGTTATGGTTAGTTTTGTTCCCTGTAATGTAAAGTCTATGCTTCATTCTGCAGACACAGCTTTATGTAGACATGTCAACAAAGTAACAAATGACATGTATTTTTTATGCAGCTATTGTGCTGATTTCACAGTCTCTCCAAAAATGTTAAGTTAAAAATAAGCAAGAATAATGTGACAAATCATGTCAAACAATATTTCTGCAGAGATGGTCTTTGATTAACAAACAATTTAAATGAGATGCACTTAATGTTTGTCTCTGTTTTATAAAAAAAGATCTGTCTGTGAATTCAAGTCATTTTCAAACAAAAAAAGACACAACTAATGAAAGTGTCTCAGGCTTATGGGTCCTACTCAGAAAAACAAATTAAGAGAGAAACAAGAAAAAACAAAACATCTTATCTGTTGTTGTGTATTTTACAAACTTATTACCACAAACATTTGTCAAAACTAAACAGCGCAGACAGAAAATATTAGTAACGGATGGAGTCACGTCTTGAATGATTAAACACCTGATGACAGAATAATAATACTATTATTACAGGAAGAAGAATGGCATATAGACCACATGACCTTTCCTGTTGTTTATATACATCCATCCATCTGTACTTCCTGCTGTGCTAAAGGTCAAAGGTCAGAGAGGGCATTTATCACTCTTTTGTGACGTGCTTCTGTGGCCATGTTTGTTTGAGGGCACAGAATGAGCAAGATTTATTAAAAGTGGAAATTTTAAATGTGAATGAACAAAGAATACTTAGACTTTACTGATCCACAAGGATTTTTTTTTAGACACAGCTTATACATCTCAATAAATATATTAAAAAGAGCAAAAATATAAATTGTAATGATAAATTAAAATAAGTAGCAAAAATACAAAAAAGAAGAAAGACTGGTGTTAAATAAGGGATAATTATACAAATATATATGCACAAGTAAAAATAAATGATAGAAATATAGTAATACAAAATACATTTTGGCTATATACCAGATGAATGTGAGGAGAAGCAGTGCAAATATGAATGACATAGGGTATTACATAAGGGTGTGTTGTTGCACAGTTGTATAGAGTATGGCAGAAATGTGGTCCTATATGTCTCACTGTTTGAGCGGAGCTGTAGGAGCCTCTGAGAATGAGCTCCTCTATGTCCCTCTGTGCTCTGATGCAGTGGGTGAGCAGGAGTGTGATGGAGCAGTTTGTCCAGTGCCCTCCTGTCCCTCACTTTGATCAGTGATACAATGTTTATGGTGTTGTCTTTGCAACGTAAAAATACTATTAAATATACTGCATTGTGCCGGGGTCAGATAGGGAAAGTCTGTGAATCGTAATTAGTGTGTGCCTTTGTATATTTTTAAAAGTGAGAACAACAGTGCACGTAGAGTCTGAGCACCGTGTGGGAAAATAGCCTTTGATTTGTGCAATCAGCAGACTTTAGAGGAGCAGAAAGCCTGTGCTGAGACTGGAGTCAGTGATTGAATGCGGCGCTGATAACACCTGATTGTAGCCTACTCTCTCCCATAAGCTCAGCTCTAAATATATTACTGCCCAGGCCTCTTCTTCCTCTGGACTTTACAGCTGGATGGCCTAATTGGACCCATTTCCACTTGTAATGTGGCTGCCCAAAGGAGCTCATTACAGACACTAGGCAAGCCCACTCTTGCTGCTATTCTGCACCCCTACGAGGATCGCATGGTCCGGTCCTCTCCAAAGTGACAGTGAGTCCGTTTGACCCCCCTTCAGTTGGAGTGATGGTTCAGTCCAGTGGTGGTGCTCTTTAGCCTACACACTATTGATCTCCATTACCGAAGGAGGTGTCACTTATATATTATGTATGTGTGATAAGAGGAAAACGCTGCAGGAATGGCTAATCTCCTACATCCAATAAACACCTGAACGCAGCGCTGATAACGTTTCAGTTTTTAAAATCCACACAGGATTTCAGATAACATCACTATATGCAGGCCTGTTAATGCTGATGAGTGATGAGAAGCTGCTAAAATAGATACAGTTAATGCACTGATTTTTGGTGTATTATAAGATGACAGACCAAAACACACAGAGAGTAAAATCACTTTTATCACCAAATAAAAAAAATTATATTCATGAATCACAGTGACAACATTACTGATTTGAAGGATTTTTTGAGTACTTTTACCATTTCATACAGTGCTGGAAATTGTACATTTAACGGGTTATACTTAAAACCTTTGAGTAGCCAAATAAAAATATCAGTTTTATCTAGAACCAATATCGGTACCACCATATAATAATTTAACCTTAATTAGCACAGATTTTAAAAGAATTATTCAGGTGTATTTAAGTAAGTCTTTGTCAATGCTTATTTAAAGGTCCTATATTACCCAAAGTACAGTGGAGCACTTCCTGTATGTGTTTGAGAGAAATACTCAGCCTTAATACGCAGGATTTGTATGTTAAACACGTGTAAATGAAAGAAAACACAATTCTGGGCATGTTTTTGATGTAGAAACAACATTGTAACACAGAAAATGGCTTATTATCAAATTGTAAAAGTATATTCATTATAAAATGATTCCCTAATATTTCCCATCTTCTTGCACAGTTCCCATTTTGTTACATGCACCCTGTCTGTCCCTGCATGCTTGCTCTCAGATTTCTCATAGCTGCAAATGGCCTTGGGGTTGTGTGGCAGCGTTGCGGACATGCCGTCAGTCAGTCGCTCTGTGTGTGCTCTTTATCTCTTTAGTCATTTGTGAGCGGGTGACACTTCTATACTGTCCCGTCAGCACCCGCCTCCCGGATCAGTGCAGCACGCACTCAGTACAGGACGAGACGGAGAATAGCAGGTGTTAAGCGCCGGTTTAGAAGGCAGGCCGCACTGAAGGAGATGTTAAAGGCTTCATGTTCGTACACTCAGGTGGTAAATACTTGTGAACTCGCTCTTTCATTAAGGCTGAATCACCGCTCATCTGACATTTAGAGAGCTATTTCAAATGTCACAGGCTTTTAGAGCTGTCCTAAAATAAATATTTGTAAAAAGATGGCACTTCTGAATATTATCCACAACCACTAGTATCATCACTAGATCAAGTACTATTACTACTACTGCTGCTGCTACCACAAATACTACCACTATTATTACCATTATTACGGCTTTCATCATCAGAAGATCTGCTTCTATTACTACAATAATTATTACTACTATAGTTGTTACCACTAATACTACCACTAGTCATATTATTACTACTTTCTTGATTTCCTACCCCCCTTTAGTAGATATTGTTTGTATCAGCTAAAATGATCCTGGATAGATAAAATCTCCCTCCCCCTTACTGTGTAAAATTGTTGAACATTTTTGCATCTCAGACTGTGAACATCGTTTTCTTGGCTGAGTAAATTAACCTATCTACTTTATACTTTTCAGACAATGTCCTGAATTTTCTACAATTGGTTCTCATGTTTTAACTCCCATCTGGTCTGGTACAGTACTATAAATTGAGACATGACATTTGTCTTGTCTCCTAAGGTTTTAGGGCCCAGTCTTCAAGATTAAGACTTCTTATACTACCAAAAATAAAATTATCCAAACAACTGTCACCACATTGGCTTAAATCCCCCAGGTTTAATTAGCCGTGATCACATTCATAATTATATATTTTCCCTCCGCACAGGCATATAATTGGACAGCTTTGACACTTGGGAATCCTCCTTGGTAGGAATCCATGGTCTCGTTAATGAACACAGAAATCAGGGGAAGTTAGCGCTCTGCAATCTGACAGTGAGAAGGTGCACCCAACTCAGCCAAGAACCCCCACATAAAGTTCACTCAGGAAGTAGCTTTTAATTAGCTAATGAATCATTGTGCTCCCTCTGCCAACCTCTGACCTTATGCTGAGCAATAATAAGCCAGTTCACAGTCAGAGACATGTCACTTGCGATTTAAATCAATGGTCCGAACACCAAAACCTATTTTAATGAGATTAAAGCAACACCCGTCCTCCTTTATCCCTTTATGGATGTAAGCTGGTGTCCTGTTTGAAATGTGTCCAGGGACTGGGCAAACAGATTGATTAAATGTCGGTTGTTTTTATTGTACTTATTAATGTGGCAAAGGTATAAAAGCGTTTACAACTAGATTGCAGTAAAGGAACTTTAATGGATGCAATGAGCTGGTCAATACATTATTAAACACTGCAGATCAAATCATAAGTCTTTTATGTCCTCTCTGTGTGAGCATAGCAGAGTCTAAAACGGCATAACTGTGAATTATTTGTAAACTTTCAAACTAAAAATATATATTTTTAAGTAGTAGTTTAGTAATATCAATAAAAAATATATTATAGTGCTAGAGATACTGACATTTTCACCTTGGCCAGGTTTGTTTTTTCTCTTTACTGTTTCTCAGTACCTAGAGCTGTGCACTAAATGAAATTTCAATCTAAGTGAACAACTATTGCTTCTATCAGTAGAAAATATATACACACATTGCTACACACATTGCTACACACATTGCATATTGCAAAAATGCCCAATAATCATGAATATGTGCTGGCCATTTTACAAATAAATAAATAAAATATTGGATGTTGTTTAAACTCTAAATATCCACAGATTAACTACTTAAGGTATTTAATGATTGTTAAAATAATGATTTAAATTACTATCTAAATATTTATGATAATGATGTTTCCATAAACCAGAAACCATATTTCTTTTACATGTGATATGCTCTTTGTTTTTAGTGTTGTTCCAATACCATTTTTGGGGTTCTGGCCCAGTACCAGTACTTGGCCTTGGTACAGATACCAGTCCGATACTGCATAGTGTATGGCAACTCTTCTCTACTTGTTACAGTACAAGAGCAAAAAATACATCTTCCAAAGGCCTATTTTTAATGAATATGTGCAATACAATTTTAAGGAATAAAGTATTAGTGAAAAGTATTGATGTAGTGCTGATTTAAAGAACCATTAAACACCCTCCCAAAGCTTTACCACTCCTAAGCGAATTCTGAAAAATTCTCCAGAGTGTGCGGCGCCCAGTGGGTTGGGGTAGACCAGGTGTGGGGTGGGCTCTGGAGTGATGATTAAGAGCCACCTGAGAGCCACAACAATCCAGCGCTCCGAACTTTGAAACAGAGTGGACATTTGTGCTTGGATCGAGCTGTTTCTTTTTTCTCTAGACGTGCTGTGACCAGACACAGACACAGCTTTTGACCCAAAAGTCATATTTTTTACAACTATGCACTGAAATCAAACCAACCAAACCAAACCAAACCAAAATAAGACCAGGGATAAATATTTACACAGATAATCAGTAGAAAAATGTGATTTTGTGACCTTTGAGCACTTTTGCTTTTCTAATTCATCACTTTCTACCACAAAGCCTTTAACAGATGCATGCACAGAGCACACCTGTCCCAGTTCGGTATCAGAATAACCCTCTTTGTTTCCCATAAAATTCTGTCTTTGTTGGGGTCTTTTAAAATGTGAAATCATATTTCCTGTGTATCTTGGTGGCATTAATACATAGATCATTATTTCCCAGTGGACTTGCCTATGACATTTCCATTGACTGTGTGATCTGATTTGAACAGAGCTGAAGCACAGTCACAGGTCCCCACAGAAGTGCCCCAGCTCTGAGTCAGGCTCCACTGCTGCAGCATCACTAATGTGCTCTGGGTGAGCCACAATATGAATTAAACACAGGGTAGTGAGTGAGGCTAACATCCTTGAAAGAAACCTTTGTGCATAATATCATTTACTGCATCACAAAGTGTACTAATCTGTGGAAGAAATTGTTACTTCAAAGTATAAGTATCTTTAAGTATGTATAAGTTTATTTATTTATGCATGACTGTGGTTTGGCCAAGTTGTTTAGAAACTCTCATTGGTCCTGTCTGTGCTATTAGTGACAGAGTCTAAATTGTATGATGGTAGGAGTTGCAATAGAAACTTATTTGTATCTGTATTGTAGGATTGTTGGTATTGTATTTCCTGTTGTAGTGAGTTTTGCAATATTCCGAAGTACCAAGTAAAGCCGCGTTACTTGTTAGTTTGCCTACATTTATTTGTTTGCTTTGTTGAGTAAATTTCCTTCTTTTAAGTAACTCTTTGAAATGGTATGAATCAAACAGAATAAAGGCTGTGCACTGGGCTCTCTCGTGGCTGTCCATAGAGAGGAACCTGCCTGAAGGTTGAAGCTCTTAAATCTTTTATCATTGCTGAGGCAGCCACATCCAGGACTGGACCAAGGCCATCCATCCAGGGCCAATGCTCACTGTTAATTGCTGTTCAAGTACGTTTGAAAATGAAGTAACCTTTTAAACCTAATCACAACAGAGTGGACGTCTTTGTTGGCACACTGTGTGGTCATTTTAGTGGAACCAATTATTACAGCGATAAGTTCATTTTACATTTTATGGATAAAGTGCATTAAATGGCACTGGATGTTTGGGCTCAAATTGTATTTAATGTTATTTATTGTTACTTTCTGAAATATGACAAGATTAATACGTATTAGCAAGCCAAGCACCAGACCCAAGAATTTGTGCAGTATGAAAAAGTCACAAGGATATTTATGATAAAACTTTCTTTAGTTAGTGTTCTTTTTAGGGAGATAGATGGTTTGGTTCTCCTTGCAACTACTGAGCATCCATAATTAAATGTTGCATGTAATCTTCTCCAAATACTTGTTCAAGTATTTATGCTTACAAGGGCTGCAAATAACAGTCATTTTAGTAATAAACTTACAGTAGAAATAATAGTTTCATAAATACATATTTACCATTACTATCACTATCTGAGTAATATAATATTTTTTGACATATTTATTATGTCTGTACCACATATCAAAGTCAAAATGAGACCAGAATAAGTCAATGGTGTAATAGTAATAAATGTTTTAATAATGAAAAATGAAAGAAGACTCTTCTTGTGGATGCACATAGCAACACAAAGCGTCTACGACTCTCTGAACTCTGTGAACCCTCTGGAAAGAAAAGTGCGTCAGACCTTTGGTCACTGGATTGGCGTCCGTCTCCTGTACTCAGTCAGGTCTGTGTCGTCGAACTGGAGGAGGACGCTTAGTTTAGAGCTGTCTGAATAGTATATGTGCACACACACATCCCAGTGCTGTATGTGATCATAGAGAAGATGATTGTCCACAAAGGGACCAGATGCCAGAGTCTTGGTCAGTAGATGCTGTTGATTCTGGAGCATCTGTTTGGACTTCAGCTGTTCACCTGTTACATCAGAGACGCACATTTGATCCAGGGGACTTGAAGAGGAGTCCACCGCCGTTAGATGTGTATCAACTCACACACAAATCAGTACGCACACACTACTTGGGTTTTTACATAATTCTGTGGTTGAGATGTGTAGACTTACTATCCCTGGAATTTAGCATCTTGTGGATGACATATTGTAATCTGCTGAATTTCCTGACTGGGAGTCTCTCCAGTCACACTCAGCAGCCCCTTCAGGATGTCAGTGAAGGCCTTCCTGTCCTCTACCTTGGCGCTCGACTTTCTGGAGGTTTCTGGTCATTAAAAAAACACTGATTAGACTGAAATACAGATCCGCATTATGAGGGGGAGTGTTGATCAGTGGTGGAGGCTTAAACTGACAAGGCCGTCCAAGCAGCTGGGGACCTCAAAGTAGGTGTGGCCCTCTTCATTGGTGGTTTTCTTTTTTGCAGCATATTTTTCTAATGGCTATAAATTGACAAGTGTGTAAGTGAAATTATAAGCCTAGTTATGGACATTTCAAACCAAAACAGTTCAATATTTACATCAAACAAACTGAACAAGTACGAGAAGTCTCCATGTTGCACCATTAGAAGACTGGACTTGGGTAAAGAAGTTTGTGTTGTAGCATCCAGCCTGTAGCGGGTGGTCTGGGGTCATGCCTATTAAAACTTTACCATTTACTGTTCACAGGGAACAGGTTATCAGCCAGATCCAGAAAGACTAGGAGGCAGCCACCCTCCCACACATCCTGACCACATCAGTGACCTTTGGAGCTCTGGAAAACAAAGACCAAGTTAAAACTAGTCCTGGTTTGTTCCTGGTTTACTCCTGATTAGTCTCTGTTCGCATTTTAAAGGAGACAGAAATTAAAAATTAAAATCTGCTGCTTGTGGTGAAATTCCACGATAAAGAGGTGTTGCCGATCAGTTATGCGAGGAAATTAGTTCATTTGTTTTGATACTATTTGTTGTTATTTTACATCAACATTGCAGTTTACAGTGATTAATAATCTGTCGTATAACATAACGAAATACAAGGGATAAAAACAAATCAGGTTTGATATCAGTGTGCAGAATACCAAGCCCTTTCAGAGCCATCAACAACTGCACAGACAAAAGAGCGAAAAAGTATTGATAAAAAGTAAAAACTGTAGCGTAATTGTTAAGCATTGGGATGCAAGAAATGCATGCATAAAAACTGAGGAAATGAGACAGTTTAATATGAACTAGATCTGTTTAAAACAATAAACATTTGGTGCAGGATCTTTATATTGCAATATAATATTTGTAGACAATCCTTCGGGTCCTGGTCTATAGCCCAGATCTCATTCATTTGGAGTGGTACACAATTCCTGTTTAACATGAACGAAAACAGCTGCACTTCAAGCATTTCGAAGGTCAGGCAATTCAGGTCCATGACCTTAAACTGCTCCACAAAGTACACTATATTTGTGCGGACAAGGTCGAGCACACTGAGCTCCTCCAACATGGATAACTAAGGAGATATACATTTGAGTTAAAACTGTCAAGTCAAAGAATATAATATTAAATGCACACAACAATACTGATCAAAAAGTCACCACTGGAATTTAACTAAAAAATAGGTATTTATTACTGATCAGGTCTAAGTGATGCTATGTTTTGTCCTTTAAATTCAGTTTGTTTTTGGCTGCTCTACCACCTCTGCAAAACAAATAAAATATTTGCAAAAATATTAGAATCAGGACAGAAGTGTCCTGTTTTGTGCTCCATTTTCTTGAAATGCTGATCTTTCAGGATCTTTACCGCCACAGTCTGACTATTGTCCACTGGCACTTGGCTACGTGGCTGAAGCAGCCCTCACCAAGTCAGTCCAGGACAGAGCAAGCGCCGGTCAGGCCCTGCAAAGTGTGACCAATGGTGACCTGCTGCACCAGGGGTCTCACAGGTGTCCCATGATGACATAACAGCTACTACAGTCAAACATGCAGATTAACAACAGATTTCCAACAAAAACCGCTCTAAACTCTTGAAAGTGTGTGTCTCCAATGATTGTCTCAGTGAGAATGAGTTGGATGCAGAATTCACGCCGTAGCACCGGGGAGTCATACTATGGTAATCTTTGATAATTATTGATAAATAATTTTATAGACAAGTTATAATTAAGAAAATATATTCATGTCTTCCACTATGTAAGCTAACTAGTATATTTCATTGTTAACATGCACATTTTTAAGGAGCTATCATGATTCTTTCCCTCATATTGATTCATCTTGATTTTCAATTGTGTTTAATCAAAAACAAAATTAAAATAGCTCTTAGTATTGATTTCATGAACATAAATAGACTTTTTGTCAGTATCTTTTAACCCAAAGAATAAACACAGTTCTCCAAAGTCTCTGCTCCAAACCAAATGCTTTTACTGACAGAGGATTGATCACAGACGATTCCAACCATGTCAATGACTGTTTCACTATTTATTGATCTTCCAGTTGACTACCCAGCCATAATAATAACTCCTGTGGATTAAAAACATGTTAATTAATCAGTTAACTTATTGAAAAAGATATATATTATTGCACCCATTATTATAAAGTCTATCTGTTCTCACTACAGCTTCACCTTTTTGGTAAATTAAGTTATTTTTTACAATTTCCAAGTTTTCATTGTGTGTGTTATTCCTTATTAATCTGTGGCAGGTGTTGTCTTCACAGCTGGTTAACTCGCTCCACTCTCTGCTCCTGTCTGCTCCTGTCGTCCACGCTCCCTGTCGTCTTCTCTCTCTCTCTGCCCACATTACACAGTTCAGGTGCCACAGACAAATTCTACATGTGGGACCACGGTCGGGACAAAGACCTCACTGCTCATAATCAGTTTCATAATTAATTTCACCAAATTGGCATGTGATTTGTTCACCGTGACTGAACATTGCGCCGATAATTTCAAAGGGGCTAATGTACTGAGCTTTCTGTTTGTGCAAAGGAGACACAATTGAGTCTGTTTATACATAACTGTAATATTAGTCTTTGCTATGTTTTGGCAGAGGTTCAAAGCTAAAATATTTAATTAGTGAACATATTTAATTCAGTTAGTAAATATTTAGTTTAGAAGTCCTCAATAAAAAGCTTTGTTTCAACTTTTAAATACCTAAATAAGTATTTCTGTGTGCAGCCAGTCCCTTCTACATTTATCTTCTCCTCTTTTCATAACATTCACAACAAACTATATCACTTCTTTCACCTGAGATAAGTAATAGTTTGGTGCTTCAATTGCTGATTCTGAGAAAATCCATACTGTTTTGGCTGGATAGGTAAAATAACTGTGGGATGGTAGTAGCGCTGGTATTGTTGTATTTCCTTGTTATCACTTACTGTAGTTTCTATGACTGTATTATATTTTTGCAAATATTCAAAAATGAATCCATCTGTTTTACTCTGTCACACTTTATACTTATCAGGTATGACAACATTTCGTCCCCTGTTTGAGCAATATTATCTTACAGAAATAATATTTACAGAGAACACAATCTAACTCTTATCCCGGGGTTTCAGCGTAATGAAAAATTTGCACTGTTCCCTTAACAGTTGACATTTACAAACTTAATATTGTCTTTTGAATGGGCAAAGTCATCAAAATGTCACCAACAAAGATGGAAGCTGAATCCCTTTAATAGTTTTTTAATAGTTTTATTGTTGTAACAGTTGCAAATAAGACCTGGTTCAGTCCTAGTTCAGTCCTGGTTCAGTCCTAGTTCAGTCCTGGTTCAGTCCTAGTTCAGTCCTGGTTTAGACCTGGTTCAGTTCTGGTTTAGACCTGATTCAGACCTGGTTTAGGCCTGGGTAAGACCTGGTAAGACCTGGGTTAGTCGACAGTTGTGTCTGGAGCACCTGGGGGCTGACACAGCTGATCCCACAGCCGCCTGCACCTCGCTGGTCCCAGTGCTGTGGCGAGGTGCAGGCGGCTGTGCATTTTACATCTCCTCTCGCCCAGAGTCATGGGATCTGTCCCCCCACACCAAGCGGCCGTCCTTTCCCCACTGAGTTAGACAGTATCGCTCTGATGAACGGCTTGCTCACAAACTCCTGCTAATTCAACGCGCTCCTGGACTACTTTGTATAGAAACATGACGGAATTGGAGTCAGGGATGTAGTATTTGGTTAAAGTGTTAAAGAGCCTTCCCTAAGCACCCCAATCACTGACGAGTTCCCTCGTGAATATTAAAGAGACGAGTCTTCTGTGTAGCTGCACAAGTAGTGGAGGAATGTAAACACACTAATTGCACAAACTCACCAAACCACACGCCCTGTATCGAAATGGTTCGGTATAAATACATGTACTGTTATACGCCTAGTGTCAGTATTAGTTTGCAGTGACCTGTATGCTAGGCCTGTCATTATGAACACATTTTGAAGTACGATATATTGCTACAGAAAATTATAGCTATAATATTTAAACTACTTAATTCCTCTGTCACAGTAACAATAAAGCAGGAGCATAATCGCAGTTGACCAAAAGTATCATTAAAAGGCTTGAGCTCCAACAAATAAATAACAGAATGAACCAATAATTTGCAATCATTTACAACAAAAATAACAAAATTATAATCATTATTGCAAAAAAAGTCTAAAGACTATAAATATTGAACCCCAAAATAGACTGTTCCTGCTTTGATATACTGAGCCATGAGTCAATATATATATTTTGACAGGCCTAATGTACTGTCAATTTGAGTGTGTTTCATGGTAATAGTACATTGAGGGACAGTCTGCACCACTTTCCCTTGGTAGTGCAATCATTGTGTAGTCTAATAGTTGGCTAGTAATAGTTCAATAAACATAATAATAGTATCAATATTATTTTGCAGTAACAGTCCTCAGAGTTGCAAAAAACCCTTTGTACTTCTCCCACACTCTCCCTTGGTTGTGTACAGACTACTTCTTTGTTCGTTATTATTTTTCAACACAACAGCTTGGGACGTATTATGTTCCCACAGAGTTTGGACAGTCACTGAAGACACGCTGACAAAGTCTGTGCTGAGACTTTGTGCTCACAGTGCAACACCCCCACCGGACATGGCCACTTTGTTCAGCAGCCTCTAAACATTCATATTTGCAGCGCATACAAAATTCAGCTACAAAACTCAAAAATCTGGAAGGATGAAGGCTCATGCAAGCAGCACAGCTTTTATCAGATGTATTTGAATAAAACAGAAGGTCATCGTACAGTAACATTCCATACACTGTTGGCAACAAAAGGATACAGTTAGTAATTTCTCCTCCAAGAGCAGATTACTGTTTAATTTGCAGTTAAGAAAATGAGCAGTGCTACAGTATGTACTGTATAAAATTACAGTACTTATGTAAGCATTATGAATAGTACAAAATGTTTTTGTGACTTCCTAATAGAAATAGATTAGTTTGCCAATATTTTTGGTTTGGTTGATCTGCCAAAATAGTACACAGAAAGCCATATTTGAACACTTTATTGAAAGGACATAATTACACTGCATCCTTAATGATTTGCAGTAAAACAGGGCTTGCTGGAAGTTTGTTGTAAATTTAAATACATATTTTATTTACATATGTTGGGGTTTTGGAAAAAAATATTGGTCTCACATATCGGCCAAAAAATCTGCAGAACTGCTCAGCTGTCGATTTCTCTGGACTTTAAACAACTGGCATCAGCCATGAAAAAAACTCCAAAACATATCGGTCAATCTCTACTTCCTTGTGTTCTGTCTGTAGTTTATCGCCTACACTGAAATACAGATAAAAAAGTGATTATAGTATTATTAAGACGGTCAACCTGACCAAGCCTTTTTTATTGTCTTCTGTCAACACTGTGATGCTGGAGTGGATAAAATGCAAATGACTAAAATCTGCATTTTGGCAGATTTATGCACGTCTATAGCACAGAGACAGCTAAAGTGCTTATATTATTTTCTGACCTCGCTCACAGTCAGAAAGCCTATTGTTATAGGTTTTTTTGAGAAATGAAACCACCTGTAATGACTTACTGTGGAACATTCCAAGTAGAGCAATAACATCCATAGAAACAAGAGCAATCTGAGATTTCTGATCTCCGCCAAGGGATCCAGATCCAGATTCCAGGTTCAGATCTGGATAATCACCAAAATTTTATGGAGTGGTCCTTGGGCCAAGATCTACCTCTGGTAAAAATGTCATGAAGATCAGTTGAGTAATTTCTGAGGAATCCTGTCCACAGACAAATAAATAAATAAACCCACTTGATTACATAATCTCCTTGGCGGAGATAACAAGCAGGTGACCCCAGCCAAAAAGCTACACAGTGCACCTTTAAGTCGCCAGAGTCTGATCTGTGTGTCTTGTGTTACAGGTGTGGACCGTGAGTTGTCTGTCTGTGTCCGTGGGCAGAGCAGAAGGAAAGGAGATGTTTGGATAAACCTGTCCAGAAGAATCACTCTCACGGCTGCAGTGAGGACCTCCATCTGTGCATCTGCGCTGGTGCCATGATCCCTTTATAAGTGTGGGTAAGGAAGCTACTATCTTTGTTCAGATCACATGTGCTCAGGTCTTACTGGTATATAAGATATTAAGACGTAAGGGTGCAAGATTTAAAGGAGAAATGTGTAACTTTTCTGATAGAGAATGTTTCCATGGAGATGTGATTGCTTTTCTTTGCTTTTCTTTGAGTGTTCCTAAGCGTGGCTTTGAATGTGTGTAACTTCAATTATCTATGTTTTATTACAATAATAATTTCTTACTGTGAGAACCTGCAGCTTCTCCTGGTGGCATCATCTGGTTGTCTCCATGGAGGCAGATAACTTTGCCAGATTATATAGATGGAGTATGTAGTCATATAGATATCTATTTTTATTTGATAAAGAAGCGTTTTATGGAGCAAACATTATTCTCTGATTGTGGGAAAGATAGTCTGGTGTGAGCAGAGTTGTGTTTGAGTTCTGTTTTTCCTCAAGTGATGCTGAAAAGAGGGAGCTGCTGCAGTGGCGTGCAAGTGGCGTGCAAGGCCCCGGTGCAAGTCTGGCACTGGCCAGATAAGGGAAGCATAAACACATTGTGTCATTTATTCTATTATTATTATTTTTTTTGCTCATTCTGATGTTACCAACTATCTACTTTTAAAGATAAATTGCTAAACTAGATTTTCCAGGACTTTAAGACGCTTGGTAAATGTCTATCTGTAAATAAATATCTATATGTCTGTCTATTAGCTTTTTTTTTTTGTTTTCCTCAGTTCTGCTCATCTTGGTCCTGGTGTAGGTACCATATCTGCTTGGACCAGCATTTCGGCTCAGGTCAATAAATGTTGTATTTTGATGGTGCTTCTTCTCTTAAATTGTACATTTTTATCACTATTTATTGTTTTTTTAATACTTAAAAAGTATTGATGAAAATCTGCTGAATTTTATAATAAAAACTTAAAGTAAAGAATAAATGAATAACTATAGACACATTTGAATGGGGAGATATACTCTGATAAACGATAATATTGAAACTACTTTATGACACAGACACCGGCACTGACACAAAGCAGGATAATCCCAGTAAGCCAATTTCTGAATATACAGTGTCACTAAAAGGACTGAGCTGTAACAAATAGATGACTGATAATTAGCCATAACAGCTATTTATTCCACCCGCTACAGCTCAGATCTTATTGTATTACATGAAAAATGGCTAAAATCTCCTCACTATTGAAAAGAAAATGTACACAAATATTGTGGCCCAAAATATATTGTTCCATCTTTCACATATTGATTGATATTGTAATTATTGTGACAGGCCGATCTCTATCACACCGTTTTCATGTTAGAGGTTAGAATAAAAGAGGAATATTACTGTGTGTCTCCTGTAATGGTGTATAAAGCTCATGTGGCACCTGCAGGCAGGTCTGAGAGACGGTTCCCATTAACCAATCGCGATAGCTCTCAATCAATAGATATCGCTTCCTGTGTGTCACTCACCCTCTGACCTATGCACTTCCTGGGTTGCATGTTGCATCTGGATACGTGATTGCTGGTTCAGGATAGTTGTGGTACCACTGTCAAAGCGCCGCAATGCGCGTCCTGTGAGGTGAAAGTGGTATGTTGGAGCTGCAGACCTTCACTGTCAGTTTAGCTGTCGGCATTAGAAATAACTTTAATATTTTTCTAGATGTGACTCCTGGGAGATGCGGTGGGGTGCTGGAGCCGTCGCCTTGCACTTTTCTCTTGCCTTTTTCTCTTGCCCTTTGCCTTGTCTTCTTTATTTCTTTTTGTACATGTGTGATTGACTGAATGGAGATACACCCAATTATGTATTCACATGTCCTTATAATTAAATTATGTGTAAAATAAATGTACAACTTATCTGAAAATTGCCTCTGTATAGTCAAAAACAAACCTGTGTGACCTTTGTGGTTTTTTTCTGGGCTATGGCCAGTGGCGTTGCTGGTAATTAGTTATTTTATGTACTTTCCTTAAGCACCACCATCATACCAGATTCTGTGGTGCTACACTTTTGATACACTTCTTGCTGTTTGAGTGTATTAAAAAACATCCAATCTGACAAATTATGTCATAAATGTGGGAAGAAGTATGCCAATATTACTAATAACCTTTCTGAATAAGAGTACAGTCATTAACAGCCATGCTCTTACTAATGTGACATGTACATATTCACCTTAGTTTGTGATTTTATTTTTCTACAGATTTTATTTTTGTACAATCTACATTTCTAGTCAGTTAAGCAAATATTATTAATATTTGCAAATATTACACATCTTTGTCCAAAACAACTACAAAAACGTCACTGATAAATCCACAGTTGCTTTACGGTGCCATAGAAACCCACATTTAAGCACACGCACATGAGCACTCACCTCGTGTAAGAAGACACATTCATTTCACGCCTGTCTCCTCTCTGAAGAAGAATGCAATATTTCCCCCTGAAGTCCTATTGGGTGTCCACAAGTCCACCCACAGTTCTGTATATATACACCATAGACTGTATAACAGAAGTGGACTAAGGGAGTGTCACCCACAGCGTTCAGAGCCGCTCAGATGAGGCCCACGATGCTTAGTTACAGGAGCGGATCTGGAACCAGGCTCTATGTTATGAATACGATTTTTTTGATGAACAAAACTGAAAAAAATTTAGGATCATGTAGAACGGGTTAATACGAAGATTTTAAGACCAAAATGACAAGGTCCACAGCAACAGGTACAGAGAGAGGGGTGACAAGATCCTAATGTAAGTCAATTCGAACCAGGGTCAGAAGGAGCCGGAAGAGCCTCCTGGAGCACTTCCTATTTGGCACATGGCGGCTCATGTGTTAGCTATGTCCATCATATATACAGTCTATGGTATAATATACAGCCTAGGAGTCCAAAGCGTTGTTCACATATTGTGTACTCATTCAGCTCAAAGCATATGGTCTACATGGCAGAGGGTCAATGGACAATGGCAAATAAGGTTGGCACTGTCTTTACATTAAATATAAGATGCATGTCACCATTTCTAGTCTTCTGAATATGGGTAATGTCATTTAAATTTAAGCCAAGTTATGGATCATTTTGATATATTAAAGTCCTCTAAGTGTCATACAAAGTCCTTGTAGGGTGTTCACCCGAACAGGCATAAATTAGGTTTTTAAACTCTGTGCCTAAAACTATTTAATATGAAAATGAATTTGGTGCCTTAATGTCCTCTACAGACTAAAATCTAATTTTCAAATGTTTTGGAAATTTAGCACTCGGTCCAAAAAGTCATTGACACTCATGCCATATTTTTTACTGTGTAGCCATAACGATCTATGTTGTTCTAATGTTAATATCACTAAATCTCACAATGGGTTACAACTTGTGAGGTGGGTTAGGGTTATAATAGGAGTTAGGAGTTATGGTTAAGTTAGGGGTTGGGGTTAGGTTAGGGGTTAAGCGTTAGTGGTTGGGGTTAGGTTAGGGTGGTTGCGGGGTGTGGCATAGGCGATTGGTAGGCCCTATATTAATGAATTGTTATTAAAGTTGGAACTGTAAACTAAAGTTTCTAAGGAGGACATTGTACCAGATGAAGAAAGTGAATTAATCTCTGTGTGACCAACAGGTAATGTCGAGGCACATCACCAATCCTGGAGATGCCGAAGAGAAGAGATATTCTTGCCATTGTGTTGATTGTGTTACCCTGGACTCTGCTCATCACTGTGTGGCACCAGAACGCAATAGCACCTCTACTGGCCATACGCAAGGGTAAGAGACACATTATCAAGGTAACACCACTAATGAGGTTTAGACAACAGACAAATAGACATGCCCACTTGGCTCTGTACCAGGACCACTTAAAGATGCTCTAACTGTTTTACAGTCTAAAAAACATTTGAACATCAGCACTAGTTCATTTTAAATCTTAAGTTCTTTTTAACAACTTTCAGAGGCCAAAGTTTAGTTTTACAGCAAACATTCTGATTTTCTGATTATAAAACTCTTTATACAGACAGGAAATAGTGGTCTCATTTTGACCTCAAGAGCTGCTTTTACAATTTATAAAAAAATCCTTGTCACTTTAACCATACATTATGCTCAAAAAGATAAACAAAATGATAAATAAAACAAGTATATAAATTATTTTTACAATCAGATATAGAAGAAGCAATAGGAAGAAGCAGTTCTCAGCTCATATGCAAAGAATATTTGTACTCTTACTACTTCAGACATTTTTAAATGTATTAGTAACCCTGTGGCTGGTAAAAGCAGCTACAGTACACAATACATTTCTGTGTACTCAACTTTTATAGTCATTTGTAGATATAAGGATGATAGGAACCAGTAGGATTGGTAATAAATTAGTAGTAAAAGCAACAAAAACTACAGTTCTTTAATGAAAATAGAATGTAAAGCTCCGATATTGTCAAAGATTAAAGTAATATATGACCCAGTTTAGCTCATAGCTCCAGTCTGCTCCGTCTTCAAAGCTCTGTATGAGTTTTTTGGCAGGCGTACTTGTCAGTGCTGGCAGACTCACTGCAACATCTGGCCATCAACAGATTGAGTTAATCCACAAGCTGCACTGAAGTCCTTTGTATCACTGGAGCTGAAGCTGAACATTGACAAAAGCTGTCATTAGCCATAGCACAATAGCTAGAAATGAACTGAGATTGTGATGTGAGTAATGCTATTGAACAATTAGTGAATATTAGTGTAAAATTGCCCTGGCCCCAGCACTTGCACTGGGGTCAAGGAGGGGCACATGGGTTGGTGCAGTTATTGAAGACCAGGTTTATAAAGCAACAGTAAGGCTTTCATAGTTTGCTATTCATATTAATATAATCAGTGTTTTTAATTAAAAAAGGGTTGTTTGATTTTGATTCTACATGTTGTATTAGATTTATCACATGTTTATATTATATTACTTTATTTTTTTTTTAATAATCTGTGGCTACTGATTGAAACTAGTCCAATAGAACAAAACCAAAAAGGAAAAGGGAGTCTGTGGTGGAATCTGTGTCTTAAACCAATGCGTGTATGCTATATTCAAACATGCATTGCCCGCATTTTTATCACCTAAAGCCAGCACCCAAAGACACCACTGGAGGACTTCTCCTCTTTCACCAGTGCTGTCTTGGGCAGTGTCTCTCTGTCCATCAGCTGTTATCCGCTCATGGCCTGCCTTGCCTTCACTTTTACAGCCTGTCACCACCTAGTAAAAGAGATCTTTATCATACCAGAGAAGCTCGCAGTACGCCACCACCGGCTCTCAGGTACAAAGAAGTCACAAAGACCAGTTCAAGGTTAAGCTAATGCCTTACATGTCGTTTCCTATCTCACGTATCTACAGATGACGGTGTGGAGGGCAAGAGGGACACGACCGGACTGGGTCAAGACTCCAAGGAATATTGTGCCTCGGATAAGGACATTGTAGAGGTGGTGCGGACAGAATACGTATACACAAGACCGCCACCGTGGTCCGATGTGCTACCTACCATTCATATCATCACCCCCACGTACAGTCGACCGGTGCAGAAGGCAGAGCTAACACGGCTCGCTAACACTTTCCTCCATGTTCCCAACCTGCACTGGATTCTGGTGGAGGACTCCCAAAGGAGGACTCCTCTTGTTACACGACTCCTCAGGGAGACCGGGTTAAATTACACCCATCTTAATGTGGAGACGCCCAGGAACTATAAGCTCAGGGGCGACACGCGAGATCCCAGAATCCCACGGGGCACCATGCAGAGGAACCTGGCACTGCGCTGGTTAAGGGAGACCTTCAACGCCAACAGCAGCCAGGCGGGGATCGTGTACTTCGCAGACGATGACAATACGTACAGTCTGGAGCTGTTCGAAGAGGTAAGAAGATTATATTTTATACACTTCTACAGGCTATTAAAGGCAAACACATCATTTAATTAGATCACCGTGTTACCTTTTATTGTTCTATGCAAGATTTACTGAAAACATGTATTAATATGTTTTATAAGTTTCACTTTTGTTTTTGCTCTGAGTCAAAAGTCATTCCCCTGTCATTCCTATCAAGTACTTTTTACTGCTGTAATATCAGGTACAATTTACTTGTCAGAATTAAGTAAAATGTACTTAGTACCACGATTAACAGTGTTGTTTGTTACAAATTGTTTTGAAAGTTAGTGTAGCTCAGTTACTGTAGCTGATATGGCAGGACATTGACATTACTCAGTATTTCTGGGTTTGTAAGTAGTGACTGTAAAACCCTTAAAACCTATTGGTGATTATATAGTAGAACTTGCGCATTAAACACAACACTTGGACTACATGAGTAAAATAAGTAAATTTTGTCCATTGCTATTAAATAAGTTGTAGTTCTCACAGAATTATGTTATTTTAGTGTAAAAATTACGCCAGTTGATTTAATATATTTTACTACCCCAGAAGTTTTTTTTATACATGTTTATGTCAGTGTATGACATCATATAAGAGCATGAGTAATGCAGGCTTGTGGGCGGAGCATTGCACATCATTTTACAGTTAACTGTAAGGAGGGTTCGAATAGGGCTCAAAAGAGATTGCTAAATTATTGAAACTCATAAAAAAAAAA
>KN489899.1:1537-12499 GCA_000787155.1 Scartelaos histophorus
AAGATAAGTCAGTGTAGTAATTATTGTGACAGGCCTATCAAAATTGTAATTATTTTGACAAATTTAGCTGAAGTTATCGACATTCTCTGGGGTTGTGATGCTAACTGTAGGCATGCTCCGTCTGAGGCTTTGTTAGACTTAAAACTCACCTTTATTTTAACGTAATCTGCCCAGAAAGAACTGACTTGGTTTGAAATACAAAAGACGAGTTGAATGGGGAGGCTAAACAAGTCGAATAACATTAGTATTAGCCGACAGTTTCAGTTGATCAGAAAATAAAACGCCTGAACGGGACCACGAACGCTCGTACTGATCACAGGCTCAAGAAAAATTTGTTGTTTAAACCCGTTTTGTATTTTTCATGAGTTTTCAGACTGTCTTATAACTCGTCGGGCAGTGTTTGCTAATGTGTGCATTGTGTCACCATAGCAACTGATGCACAACACCCCCAGTGCGAAGTTACTGCAAAATATCACCAGCATAATAAAACTGACAAAGAGAAAAGAAGAAAAGAATTGACAAAAAGAAATATGGTCCGGCAAACTAATACACAGATCGCATTTCAGGACATGTTTGTACAGAACTAAACTACAGGATTTAGACTAATTGTGTCCATTCAGTCCTTTGCAACGGCATGTAGACACTGGGATCAAAATATGTCATCTTTGTTGTAAACACGTAAAATGCCCAAAGAAATTCACTCGCCATAGCAGAGAAACAGCTACCTCATCGCTGCTGGATCACCCACATCGACTGCATAAAAAAAAAGTGGACTAGGCGAGTCAACGAACCTCATAAAGCTACAGTTTACGGGAGCGAACTTGGAGCCAGGTTCGGATAGGAATTTATTTACCGTATTTTTCGGACTATAAGGCGCATCTAAAATCATGACATTTTCTCAAAAATCCACAGTGGCCTTATAATCCAGTGGCCTTATGTATGACCTTTGGTTGTGTTTAACCTCCAACCGATTTTATGTTGTCCACATTAGTCTAATAACGTATTAGTGGGCGAGTCAGGAGGAGTACCGTATTTTTCGGACTATACAGTGCATTAGATTATAAGGTGCAATAAGCGAAACAAAACATGTGTCGGATAAATCGAACTTTATTATATACTAAAATACAAAACCTGAAATCTGCATGGTAATGGTGGCATTTTGGGTCCTTGTACAGCACACGGCAGAACTACCGGTATGTTGCCCTATATGTGGCCAACATATTACTCCTCCTGACTCGCCCACTAATACGTTATTAGACTAATGTGGACAACATCAAATCGGTTGGAGGTTAAACACAACCAAAGGTCATACATAAGGCCACTGGATTATAAGGCCACTGTTGATTTATGAGAAAATTTCATGATTTTAGATGCGCCTTATAGTCCGAAAAATACGGTAATATATTAGCGACATATAGGGCAACTGAACAATGTTGAGAGGGATCCGGGCATGTTTGATGCCCAAATCACTAACTGTTAAACTTGTATTTTTGTGTTAGCTACAACTGAGAGTTATTGTAAATGACCTGAATAAAGTTCGATTTATCCGACACGCGTTTTGTTTCTCTTATTGTGCCTTATAATCCGATGCTCCTTATGTGTGGACAATGACACAACTGACATATTATTTGATACTGCGCCTTATAATCCAGTGCACTTTATAACCCGAAAAATATGGTTCAGGTAAAATTGTGAAATAAAAACAACAGGATCACGTAGAGCGGGTTAATATGAACGTTTTAAGATGAAAACGACGAGGCTTTACAGGAGTTACAAAGAAAGGGCAATGATTTCTACTAAATTAAAAGTGATTCATCAAAAGGTTATTCATCTTTATTATCTACTTACTAGTTCTGAATGGGATTAATTTGAGTCTAGAGGTAGTTTATTTTAATTTAACTTGTAAAAAAATGATCTCACTGCATGGACAGATGAATCAGAAAATGACTTAAAAGAAGTGAAATTTAGTGTTTATATTTTACATTTTGGCCAACTTTTTTGCAGTGTGGGATTGCGCTGGCGTCTCTCGTTTTCTGTAGTAGTTTGGTGAACATTTACGCCCACTTGGCTTGTTTAGCAGTCACGCACAACCTTTATTTTGTTCGTTTTTTGTTAATTTTAGAGCACAAATCGGTACAGTGTCAAGTGAAGAAAAAGTCGATGGAGCCGGAAGAGTCCCCGTGCTCACTTCCTGTTTGCAACATGGCGGCTAGCGGGTTAGCTTTGTCCATAGTTAGCATTTTAACATCTCCATTCGGATTTCTCCTATAAGCTCTACTCACACTTACGTCACAAACCAGGACAAAAACTTCCGGTGTAATTCCCGACACTGGGATCACCTACTGACTGTGATATGGATTTGTAATTGTTGTATGTAGATGGGGAAAACTGGGACATTTTCTAATTTTTCCTGAATTTTGCCGCGAAGAGACCCCGTCGAAGTTGGAATCGCTTCTTTCCAAACGTCTTCCTGGAGCTCATTATTGTGTTTCCCCGTTCACGTGAGGGATAAAACCTACTGAAGTAAATGTGAATAAATGTGAGGAAATGATAAAATCTGAGGTGTGGACGTAACTGTTGATTAGCTGAACATAACAGAACGCTACAGCGATATGGAGATGGAGAAAACGGCGACGCTTTCTCGCTCGTTTTGTCAGACTTATTCCCGCCAGAAGTCGTCGCCGTATGTTTCCGAACGTCTTCCCGATTTGTGACGTAAGCGTGAATCACTGTGCAGCTTACGTGCAAGGAGCGGTACTGATTTGCGCGCTAAAACGAACAAAAAACGAACAAAATAAAGCTTGTGCGTGACTGCTGAACAAGCTAAGTGGGCGTAAATGTTCACCAAACTACTACTACACTGCAAAAAAGGCCAAAAAGTAACATATAAAGACTAAATTTCACTTCTTTTAAGTCATTTTCTGATAGATTCATCTGTCCATATCATTTTAATCGACAAGTTAACTTAAAATAAACTACCTCTAGACTCAAATTAATCCCATTCAGAACTAGTAAGTAGATAATAAAGATTAATAACTTGATATAAGTTTTAAAATCTTGGTCATATCACTTTTAATTTAGTAGAAATTCCAGATCTGACTTTATTATGATGACTCTAGTGAAGGTTTATGGAGTTTAAAGAGAGTTTTGAGTGTTTTCTATACTTAAAATACGCCGGGTTTGTGTGTTAAACGTGTGAATGGAACAAAACTAAACTCCAGGTCTGTTTTAAGTGAGGAAACATTAGAGCAGATCAGAAAATAGTGAAAAATGGGCCCTTTAATGTGGCATCTGCTCTTAAATCTTTGCTCTCCGGCTCTGGTTTGGTTATACAATATGTTGCACAACTCACTGCTGCACCGCTGCGTCTCCTCTCCTCCTTCCTCCTTCATCGTTTCTTTGTTTCCTTTCCTCTTCTCCTTTTCCTCCTCGTCTCCTCTCCTCCTTCCTGCTTCCTTGTTTCCTTTCCTCTTTTCTTCTTCCCTTCCTCGTTTTTTTTTCTTTCCTCCTCCTTGTCTCCTCTCCTTCCTTTCCTTCCTCCTCCTTTGTCCTCATCCTCTCTCCTGCTCTGCTTCCTTGTTTCCTTTCCTCTTTCCTTCTTCTTCTCCTCCTCCCTGCCTCCTTGTTTCCTTTTCTCTTCCCTCCTTCTCCTCTCTGCCTCCTTGTCTCCTTTCCTTTTCCCTCCTCTCCTCCTCCCTGCCTCCTTGTTTCCTTTCCTCTTCCCTCCTTCTCCTCTCTGCCTCCTTGTCTCCTTTCCTTTTCCCTCCTCTCCTCCTCCCTGCCTCCTTGTTTCCTTTCCTCTTTTCCTCTTCCCTTCCTCATTTTTTTCTTTCCTCCTCCTTGTCTCCTCTCCTTCCTTTCCTTCCTCCTCCTTTGTCCTCATCCTCTCTCCTGCTCTGCTTCCTTGTTTGCTTTCCTCTTCCCTTCTTCTCCTCCTCTTCCCTGCCTCCTTGTTTCCTTGTCTGCTCTCCTCTTCTCCTCCTTTTCTTCCCTTCTCTCCTCCTCCCTGTGTACTTGTTTCCTTTCCTCCTCCCTCCATCTTGTCTCCTCTCCTCGTCCCTGACTCCTTGTTTCCTTTCCTCTTCCCTCCTTCTTCTCCTCCTCCCTGCTTCCTTGTTTCCTTTCCTCTTCCCTCCTTCTCCTCCTCCTCCCTGCTTCCTTGTTTCCTTTCCTCTTCTCCTTTTCCTCCTCGTCTCCTCTCCTTCTGTGTTTCCTTTCCTCCTCCCTCCATCTTGTCTCCTCTCCTCGTCCCTGCTTCCTTGTTTCCTTTCCTCTTCTCCTTTTCCTCCTCGTCTCCTCTCCTTCCTTGTTTCCTTTCCTCTTCCCTGCCTCGTTTTTTTCTTTCCTCCTCCCTCCTCGTCGTCTCCTCTTCCCTGCCTCCTTGCTTCTGTGTTTCCTCTCCTCTCCTCTCCTCCTTGCTTCCTTTCCTCCCCTTCTCTCCTCCTCCGTGCGTACTTGTTTCCTTTCCTCTTCCCTCCTTCTTCTCCTCCTCCCTGCCTCCTTGTTTCTTTTTCTCCTCCCTTTTTCTCCTCCTCCTTGGCTCATTTCTTTTCCTCCTCTCCTCTTCCCTGCCTGTTTTTTTCTTTCCTCCTCCCTCCTCCCCATCTAATCTGTGTTTCCTTTCCTCCTCTCTCTATCTCTTCCCTTTTCCCCTCTACTCTTCCATCTCCTCTCCTCGTCCCTGCATCGTTTCCTTCCCTTCTTCCTTCTCATCCTCCCTGGCCTCCTCATCTCCTCTCCTCCTTGTTTCCTTTCCTCGTCTCTTGTTTCCTTCCTTGTCTCCTCTCTGCATCCCTGCCTCCATTTTTCCCTTTCCTCCTTCCCCACTTCCTCCTCCCTGTCTCCTTGCATCCTTGCTTCCTTTCCTCCTCCCTCCATCTTCCCTTCTCCTCCTCCCTGCTTCCTTGTTTCCTTTCCTCTTCCCTCCTTCTCCTCCTCCCTGCCTCCTTGTTTCCTTTCCTCTTCCCTCCTTCTCCCCCTCCCTGCCTCCTTGTTTCCTTTCCTCTTCCATTCTTCTCCTCCTCCCCGCCTCCTTGCTTCCTTTCCTTCTCCTCCTCCCTGCCTCCTTGTTTCCTTTCCTCTTCCATTCTTCTCCTCCTCCCCGCCTCCTTGCTTCCTTTCCTTCTCCTCCTCCCTGCCTCCTTGTTTCCTTTCCTCTTCCATTCTTCTCCTCCTCCCCGCCTCCTTGCTTCCTTTCCTTCTCCTCCTCCCTGCCTCCTTGTTTCCTTTCCTCTTCCCTCCTTCTCCTCCTCCCTGCCTTATTGTTTCCTTGTCTCCTCTCCTCCTCCCCACCTCGTCTCCTCCTTGCTTCCTTTCCTCCTCTTCCCTGCCTCCTTGCATCCTTGTTTCCTTTCCTCCTCCCTGCCTCCTTGTTTCCTTTCCTCTTCCCTCCTTCTCCTCCTCCCTGCCTCTTTGTTTCCTCCTTCTTCTCCTCCTTGCCTTATTGTTTCCTTGTCTCCTCTCCTCCTCCTCCCCACCTCGTCTCCTCCTTCTCTCCTCCTTGCTTCCTTTCCTCCTCTTCCCTGCCTCCTCGTTTCATTTCCTCTACCCTCCTTCTTCTCTCTGCCTCCTTGTTTCATTTCCTCTTCCCTCCTTCTCCTCCTCCCTGCCTCCTCCCTGCCTCCTCTCCTCCTCCTCCCTTCTCCTCTCCTCCTCTCCTCCTCTCCTCCTCTCCTCCTCGTCTCGTCTCTCCTCCTCCTCCCTCTCCGGTTACCATATGCACTTGTCCAACCCGGTGGCGGTGGTGTTTTGGATGGAGCTGTAGATGTGTGAGAACGTTCTTCACAGGTTCAGATCAGACCTCCATCTGTCAGAGCGCGCAGTTAATAAAGCCTTATACAACAACACTGGCTCAGACTGTGCACCAGGCCCACCTCCAATCAATACACTCAATTATTCAACATATGCTGGGCTTTTGGTCGGCCTTTTGAGATTCTACCTTAGGATACTTTCGAGTTAAAAGGTCCTACATTACACGAAACTGACTCTTCTGAGCTTTAAGCCATGTTATAATGGCTCAAAAACAGACCTGGAGTTGTGTTTTGCTTCACTGACACATGTTTGAGTAACACTTTATTATGGTTTATTAGCTCAAAATGCTCTGTTCCAACTTGTGATGTCATGTATTGGTAGTTTTCAAGTTAACAGCTACATTTTACCTTTTTTGTTCAGTAGATTGTTAATTCAAGAGCTGAAATCATCCAAGTGAAGGCACGTGGAGTTTAAAAACACAGCAGCGCACTTCCTGTATTGCCGTGTGACGTCACAAAGTGGAACGGAGTGTTTTCAGCTTGAGAGAAGGACTAATCGAGCTGAATAAATCTGCAGGGTTTGCACGTGAAACGTGTGAATGGAGCAAAACATGACTGCAGGTATGTTTGCGATGAAGAAACGACATTATAACAGATCAGAAAATGGCGTAATATCGGCCCTTTAAAGGTGCATTGTGTAACATTTCTTGAGGAGGGTCCTCCACCTGATTATCTCAATCGAAACGTTATTACCGTATTTTTCGGGCTATAAAGTGCACCGGATTATATGAACATGAGATTGAGATTTGAAAACATGAAAAAACGGACACGCCCAGACAATATTTGTTTGAATATTATGGGGGAAATATTTATTTAAGAAAGATGAAATTTCATGTGGGACTAAAATATGCCAAAAAAAAGAAAAGAAATTTGATTAGATTTAGAGAAATTTTAAAGGAGTTTAAAAATCATCAGTTAAGGGCTACGGTCACACCACATGAACATTTTAACACTTTACCTACAAAAAACATGCAGAATAACTGAATAATAACTGTTTTCTGAAAAAATGATGGAGGTCAGAGATACTTACAGGTATGTGGGGAATTACCGTATTTTTTGGGCTATAAAGTGCACCGGATTATAAGGCGCAGTATCAAATAATATGTCAGTTGTGTCATTGTGCACACATAAGGAGCATCGGATTATAAGGCGCAATAAGAGAAACAAAACGCGTGTCGGATAAATTGAACTTTATTCAGGTCATTTACAATAACTCTCAGTTGTAGCTAACACAAAAATACAAGTTTAACAGTTGGTGATTTGGGCATCAAACATGCCCGGATCCCTCTCAACATTGTTCAGTTTTAACACTAAAATACAAAACCTGAAATCTGCATGGTGCATGTCTCTTAACAGGTGCATTTTGGGTCCTTGTACAGCACACGGCAGAACTACCGGTATGTTGCACAGTCGCCCTATATGTGGCCAACATATTACTCCTCCTGACTCGCCCACTAATACGTTATTAGACTAATGTGGACAACATCAAATCGGTTGGAGGTTAAACACAACCAAAGGTCACACATAAGGCCACTGGATTATAAGGCCACTGTTGATTTTTGAGAAAATGTCATGATTTTAGGTGCGCCTTATGGTCCGAAAAATACGGTAATGATTTTAGATGCGCCTTGTAGTCCAAAAAATACGGTACTATGTCGAGAACGTGTCACAGTATAGATTAAACCTACCATCATGACGCTACATTACAGTTCACATTCTATTCACAGTAGGAATTATTGTATTTTTGCGCAATAGAAACACCCACGATGTATAAATGCTAGATGGAAATATTCTAATACCACACTGTGAAATACTGGCAAAGCAACAACGTCTTTATGGAGACAAATAGGTTGTGCAACTTGAAACAACAATGGAGAAATGTCACCGTTGTTTGCTTCATTCACTCACTTTGGAGCTAGAAATAACGGTGTAACTTGAATTATTATTTACTATTTTATTTAAAAAGGACCTATATTTTACCATTTCCTGATCTACGTTATAATGTTTCCCCGTCACAAACACGCCTGGAGTTTGTCTTTTGTTTCATTCACACATGTTTAACACAAACTCTGCATATTTAGAATCGCGTTAGAGCTGAAAACACTCACTTCCACGTTATGATGTCATGTGGTGATACAGGAAGTGCTCTACTGTGTTTTTAAACTCCACGCATTTCCACGAGAATCATTGGATAATTTGAGCCCTGCAATTGCCAATTTCTACTGAATTCATGTTAAAATGCAGCCGTTAACTTGAAAACTACTCCTGCTATTCCCTGTAGTGTCTGTAGGTGCTGTTCGGTCATTGGAATGTTCAGGGACAATCTGCAGCATTTGGAAAACGAACACACGAGCGCAGTCACAGTGACTCTACAAATTCCATTCGTATTTCTGTTTTGGGCTACAGAAAATACACAACACTGCAAAGAGATAATATAAAACCCATTTACCCCAAACTATATGTTGTTTTTTCATGTTAGCAGGACAGATCGATATATCAGTATTGGACACAGGGTCTTCAGAGCATCAGATTTGAAGTAAAAATGGAAATGGACGACAAATTAGGCAAAATAATATGCCTGAATATGCCTTTACATCATAGTTTTATAAGCCTATTTTGTCATTTATTTATTTTTTACACAAGTGAAGCTAATTTGTGGTCATAATTCCAACTCCAACATGTTAAAATGCTTCCTCGAAAACATATCTGGAGTCGTTTTGTTACTTTATTATTAGTCTGTCTACATCCAAAGCTCAAAAATGCTCTGTACCACCTTGTGATGTCATGAAGCGGCAGTTTTTAAGTTGACTACTAGAGCAATAAGATGAATAAATAAAGCAGGATATAGGAATTCAACTAATCCACTTTTTGCAAAATCAAACCAATAAAAATTTATGGACATAGTACAGTTAAAATTGTTGGAAATTTTGTTTTTCGTGCAGTAAACAGGAGCGTTTAATCCTTCAAATTAGGAAGAGGTCACTATAATCTGAGAGGTTTGCTTCACTTTGAAACAAGTAAAGTAAGAACAAATACTAAGCAAAGACGTGTCACAGTCATTGGAGTAAAACTATGGAATAATCTTTGTGATGAATTTAAGTTAATAAGCTCTGCCAAAATTTAAAAAATCCTTAAAACGTGATATGATTAACGCAATTCTGTGATTAACCAGCTGAATAATCACCAACAAATAAAAGTGTTCTGAAAAATGTTTGTGATAATATTGCTTTAGAAAGTAAATATAATAGAAGAGTTTTATTCTTGGGTTATTGTTGTGGAGTTTGTTTAACCCACAACAATTTGCTTCTGCCCAACGCTTTTTTGGTAGTAAAGAATGTTTTTTTGTTTTCTCGATGATGATGAAGACCTTGTTTGAATGTGAACAACCAAAAATAAAATCACACATCGCAACTACACAGCAAAAACTACAGGGTTAAAATTTCAGGGTTGTATTTAACATAAAAAGTGCAATTTTAAAGCAGTATGAAAGTTAAATGCAGTTCGAGTTGGGGTTTTTTGCCACAGTTGACACGGCTGAAGTTAATTCAACTTCCCTTAGTGTTAATTCAACTTCTCTTAGTGTTAATTCAGATTTTCTTAGTGTTAATTTTACTTCCCTTAGTGTTAATTCAACTTCCCTTAGGGTTACTTCAACTTCCCTTAGTGTTAATTCAACTTTTCTTAGTGTTAATTTAGCTTCTCTTAGTGTTAATTCAACTTCCCTTAGTGTTAATTCAACTTCCCTTAGAGTTAATTCAACTTCCCTTAGTGTTAATTCAACTTCTCTTAGTGTTAATTTGGCTCCTCCCACCCACCACTTCAATCTCCTGCCAGACAAGACCAGTTTGAACCAGTTTTGTAAATTATTTCACCTTAAATTAACTAAAATAAAGTGTAAAAATAAAACATGCTACATGCTAAACCGGGATAACTCTACAAAGTGTTATCCGTTTACTCACAAAACGTTAATATAACTCTTGATTTTGGGGTTAAACAGGAACTTTGGTCCAGTGTTACTTCATTAACACTTCCAAAAATGTTAAATCAACTCTAAAACAGATTAGACTCATATAAACTCTGAAAAAATTATAAAATAGATTCTGTGAGAGTCAATTTTAACACTTTTTGCTGTGTTTTATCTTTAGCTCAGGAGAGATCGGCAATTCCAGGTCTGAAATTATTCTAGTTTTTTGATAAGAATAGAAACTTTGTCACACTGCGCAGTTTAAAATGGGTTCTTTAAGATAAAAACAGCAGAAAACAAAATATCAAACATATCAAATCGTATCGACTAAAAAACACCTGGTTAGCACGTTTTTAGCACGTTTTTAGCACGTTTTTAGCACGTTTCCGCCATAAAAAGACATTGTAAACTCCTACTTTTTGGGGAGTTTGGATATTACTGCGAATTTAAACCCCAAATACGACTGAGATCTACTTAACGATATAACGGCTTAATGGAAATTCACCAGCCACATCACAGCCTCCCTCCCGCCGCCGTCGCTCTCAGTGTCCTTCTCTTCTTCTCTTCAAAATCCCTAAAGTGTTTCATAATGAGGTCAGTGTCACCCAAAGCCTGTGACGCCACTGAAGTTAGCTCGCGCCGCTAAAATCTTCCTCCTACACCAATACTAATAAAGCCAGAGATGAATCATGTGTTGTGTAACCAATGACAATGGACTGTGTTTTTTGCAGAGGAGCATTGTGGGATATGGGAAAGGCAGGATGGAAGTAATAACAGCTGCAGCTTTGGGCATGAGGCAGGACAGAGGAGGAGGCTAGTAGAGCCTCCTCAATTTTATTGAAATTGCAATTTCAATTTTATTGAAATTGCAATTTCAATAAAATACCATATATCTTACTTCTACTTACTTCTTAAAGGGGTATTGTGTAACTTTTCTGTCTTAGCTTTGGGATTTTCTGCAGAAACGGCCTTATCCGCTGCCAAAAAAACAAGAAAGTGACGCTACAAGGTCAAGTTACAGGTCAGATCTGTGGAGAGGCGATGTTTTTCGAAGTATTTCTGAGCAATAAAAATATGCGTAATTGACTTAATGTCAGATAAATATGTTTGATGAGATACTGCGGAACATTCCAGTGCAAACCAGTAACGTCTTTATGGGAGAAAAAGCTGAAAAGTTACATAGTGCCA
>KN489900.1:0-12964 GCA_000787155.1 Scartelaos histophorus
AAATCTGATTGCACGGCCATGTTTGAGTCTGCCTCAAGGTACAAGGGCCGACACGGTGACCAGACTGATATTCCTCAGCCAGTGTTGACAGCAACCACACTGCTGACTGTAGACTGAAAAAGCTTCTCTACTGATTATTGACAGTAGAGGTCATAGGTCAGAAACCATTTATTGAGTGAAACTGAAACTACAGCATGTTTTATATACACATTTTTGTAGCTGTACATGTGAAATAACAGTACTAAGGCCTAATAATATATAAAAAGCCAAAATAAACCTAAATTGCCATATAAAAAGCTCCTATGTGACATCACTGGTCTCATTGTGTCCTCTCTCTCCGACAGGCTTCTGCTGATGGAACAGAAGGGCCTTCCCCAGTGCATCCGTCCATCTCTGTCCTCCCATCCGGCGCTCCGGCCTCACCATCTGCCCGCCGCTGCAGCGCCTGCCCTCTCCTCTGCTCCCCTCTTTTAGGCTCCATGCTTTCCCCCGTTAATACCCAAATCCTCATGTGAACCAGGCATTGTCACTATAGTCACTGGAAAGATTTTTTAAAAACAATAACTTGTGTAGCTCAGATGAAAAATAAGTGTCTAGTTTCATTTCCTTTGGGGCATGTTAAGACTGTGGTGTTGTTTTTGGTGTCAGATTCAAGAATGTGCTGATGTCTCATATGGGGCAGGTTTTTCTATGGTATTTTCCTAAGAAATAGCATATCTTAAAGAACAGGGCTTCATTTATGAATACTTTGCAGTGACATCACGCCGTGGAGGGGGGATTCTACATGTATCTCTATGGTGGAATGTTCAGTAGTTACCATGGTGACACAACGCACACATTAGCAAACACAGCCAAAACTCATTTTCAGGTCTGGGATTAATAAGAGCTTTCATGGTCCGGTTTAAGTGTTTGATATTCAACAAAAAGGTGAGAGTGACTAACTGAAACTGTTGGCTAATGCTAGCTAGTGTGTGACTAATCTTATTTGAGAGGGACTTGTTTAACAGCACAAATCACCTCACTTATTGTCAGTTTTTAAGGTCACATTGTGTTAATATGAAACTCAAAATGAAGTGCTACAGAGTGAATAGCTCCTTTAGTTAGCATTATAACCCCAAGGAATTTTGATGACACCAGCTGCAAAGTATCAATATGGGTGAACGTCACTATCACGGACATCGAACGATACCACAAAGTCTAATCAGCTGCCCCGCTCCCATCTCGACATAGCCATAGAACGTAGATGTAAATATATTAACACCCAGTAAAAGTTAAAAGTTATAGAAAAGTTTTAAAAAATGGCTTTCGAAGTGGATGGAACTGTTGATATTATGGTTTGGAACGTGCGCATTTAGTAGAAACTGAAATGGCATTAAAACATAAGCCCTTATGGTCATAAATTAGATTATTTTGAAACACCGTAGTGTTTTTAGCGACAAAATAGCAGAAATACTCTACAAGAATACATAGGCTAAATTAATTTCACAATTTAACTTTATTTTTAACTCAAATAATCTCATGATGTTGTACTAATTCTACATTATTACTAATACGTACATCTGGAGTGCTCATGACGGACCATCTAGTATTTTGTTATTGGCTTAATATATAAAATCTACATTATGTCTTAACCTATTTATTTTGATTATGTAAATGTGTAGACTTATTTAAATAGAGCCAATACTTATTTTGATTCATAGTTTCTCAATATCAAAAGGTGTCAAAGCTAAATGAAAACAAGCTATTGTTAGCTATAAACAAGCTATAAACAAGCTAACATGCTATTTCCTGGATGCTAACATGTCTGCTTATGCAATTTTCTAACGTTTTATGCTATCCGGTAAAAAATACGAGAGCCACAATAGATTTCATATCAATTCGCAATGTAAATGATCAAAAGTTGTGTTATAAAAAAGTTGAGACATTTACAATTCAAAACACATTGGTTTGGACGTAGCATCAATTATTATGTTGGGAAACTCAATATAGTGCTGTACTGGCTCTGCCCTGCGGCTAACTCATTCAACAAGAGCCAAAAAATACAATTCAAACAGTGACCTTTCTGTGCTACTGTTCCTTGGAGTTTGGCATCACTAACAAACACTGGCAGGGCTTGAAACCAAATGGCTCGTTAGCTTGTTTTTAGGCGGTGGCAACCCGTTTAGCTACCAGAAGCTAGCTTTTAAAACATGGAATGAAAACTGCATTCTAACACGAGCATTTAGGTGGGAATTGATGCAGGAAATGAAGCCGGGGAGAGTAGCCAGAAATTGTGTCCAAACTTAAATGTTGTGAAAACGATGATTAAAAGAATAATTAAAGTGTGCTATTCTGTGAGCATAGCCTACTGTTAAAAGCATCCTACACAGGGTGGCCAGACTTTCAAAATCAAAAACTGGGACTCCCTCGGTTTGGGGTGATTGACAATAATAAAATTGTAACACGAGTGCATAATTAAGGAAAACTGTTCTGCACTCGGCCCATTCATGACCAACATAAGCCAGTACAGTCACATTTCCTTTGTGTTTTGCTCATTTTTAAGCCGCTTTTCTGTATTTTACTGAAACGAATGACAATTTATGCCTCTCTTTACAGTTTGCAGGGATCAAATTGGTCAAAAGTAGGGACACCTGGGACATTTCTTGTATAAAACTGGGACAAATCAATGTTTTTGGATAAATCTGCTGCGACAGGGGACACAGGGCTCAAAACTGGGTGAATAATTACATCTGGTCTCCCTAATCCTACAAAATTATTCAAAAAGTTACAAGTGATTGTATTTCACCAACCATCTAGGCTACAATAGTTGGACGTTTACAGAATTCATGTTAGCCATTTTAGCCTTTTTGGCAAAACAGCTATTAAGTAACATAATATAAGATTTTCACACTTTATTTGACATATTTCAAAAATAATCAAACCTGTCAACGTTTTGTACAGTTAACAATGAAGTTAACACTGGTGGTTGGTGCTAATAAAACTGTGAAACAAGTGCGTAATTAAGGAACATTGTTATGCAGAGATTATTCCTGACAAACATGTGAGTCAGTATAGTCACATTTTCTTTGTGTTTGGCTCGTTTTTTTTACAGAAATAAATGACAATTTAAGTCTCTCTTAACTCTTTACTGTCAGCAGCTATCAAATTGGTCAAAAATAAGAACAACTGGGGCATTTCTTATATAAAACATGGACAGATCAGTAGTATTGGATAAATCTACTGGGACAGGGGCTCAACACTGGGACTGTCCAGGGGAAATAGAGATGTCTGGTCACCCTAGATATAGAGTAAACTAACATTACAATACTTTTGAAATTGGATCATTTTGACACTATTTTCCTTACAAGTAATAATAATCAAACCTGTCAGCTTTGAGTAAAGTTAACAATGAAATTAAAATGTAACCTTATGTATACTTTTGTTTACAACATTTACATGAATAGTAAAAAATAAATATATAGAATTTTAGAATTTACATATCACTAATACTGTTATTACCAGCCCAATATTCAACATAGTACAACTTTTAACATCGGCAAGCCAAATATAAATGTATAAAAGTACCAAGTCAAACATTAGCCACATTAGCTTAGCGTTAGCTTTTGTACATAGCTTACTCCCCCTTTTCCTCCCACAGGGCCTGCAGTCTCTGGCACTGAACAACTGGGTGCTATTATCATTGAAGCTTATAGGCGTCATATTTGCTGTATGTATGCTAGTGTGTGCGTGCTAGCTTTCCCTTAGCCATTATTATTAAACTAATTGGCAGCCTGGCACATGAGCTGGAGCTAGCGTAGGTGTATGTCTCATTGCGTTACGTGACTGTGTTGCTAGCAGTCCTAGTTTCCCATGGCTTGTATAGCTTGACATTTTTTGGATCAGTGCGTTCTCATGTCTGGTATGGGCGGATCAGTGTTTTGTTACAGCTAAAAGAAAGAACAGGGTCTGGGTGGGCTCCAGTCAGAGACCCTGCTACTAGTGACTATATCTACTGCTACATTGTACATTCATCTCATAATTGTATTAAAGAGTATTACAAATTTTGATGTATTTTCATTGAGTTCTCAAACAGGTTTTCTAAATATGACATTTTCAATACATTCCTTGTCATGTCAGTTCATTGTATCAACAGGGATTTTGCAGTCTCTATGCTGGATGCCCTTCCTGCAGCCACATGCATTGTGACTGGGTGCTGAAGATGAAGTATGCCACTTTACAGATGGACGATATGCACAATGAACATTGTTCGAACCAATGGGCTCTAGTCACATCACAAATCAGGAAGACGTTTGGAAATATGGGAAACATGCAATGCAACTTCAGACGGGCTCTGTTCGCGGTAGTGAGTCTGACAAAATCAGGGAAAAATGAGAAAATGCCCCAGTTTTCTTCATCTGCATGTTATTGTAGTGTTCTGTTAAGTTCAGCTAATCAACAATTACAACCATACCTCAGTTTTCATCATTTCCCCACTGATACACAACTCCGAGTTCACTGGGTACAAGTGATTAGAAGAGATGAGGGCGCCAAATCCAAGATTATTCCCATAGACTGTATAAAAGAAGTGAAATAGGCGAGTGTAATGTCACCCATAGTGTTCAGCCCCACTCAAATGAGACTCAAGATGCTAATGGTTATAAGAGCAAATCTGGAGCCAGGCTCTATGTTATGAATAATATTTTTTGACAGATAAAATGAAAAAAAACCAAAACAATTCAGTATCTTTTAGAGTGGGTTAATAAGAACATGTTAAGACAAAAATGACAAGGCTCACAGCAGCAGGTACAGAGAGAGGATCCTGATGTAAGTCAGTTGTTAGCTACACGGTTTATGATTATTCCAAACAGCAGATGCGTGTGCATTCTTTATTTTACCACTGATCACATTTACTTCAGTGGATTTTATCACAGTTGGTAAGCCCAGCGTCAGGAACTACACTGGAAGTTGTCATCACATGTGTCTAAACGTCTTCCTAGACACGCCCCCTCTATCCATCACTGCAGATTGATCAGTGGACCTGGAGGGGGCCACAGCTCCGGCCCAGAGAGAATTCTCCCATAGAACACAAAGCATTTTTTGTGAAATCAAACTGCCCGTGTTTGGCTGAAAGGGCATCGACAGCTTTCATGAAGGTCGGATTTTGCTGGAATTCTTCTGTATTTT
Source organism: Scartelaos histophorus (assembly GCA_000787155.1). Taxonomy (NCBI): domain Eukaryota; kingdom Metazoa; phylum Chordata; class Actinopteri; order Gobiiformes; family Gobiidae; genus Scartelaos; species Scartelaos histophorus. Next base: position 5,164 of record KN489900.1, read on the forward strand.
TATTATATGTTTTTTTTTTAATTTTGTTTGTTTGTTTTTATGTAAGTCATCATAGCACCTAAAAGTGAGCTTTGTCAGAGTTATCCTAGCCCCGCTCTAGCAGCTCACTTCCCGTGGCGTGACAATAGGCTGGGCTTTTCTGCCTCTCACGTTGGGCAAAAATCTGGAAGTAAATGCGGAAGTAAAACATTTTTTGTGGTCATACACGAATGAGCAAAGGCCATTGAAAACAATACAACGCCATTTTGGATTCATCTTTCAGGTTTTATTATAGTTCTATGTGTAGAGCCCATAACTCTCTGGTGCACAAGTGAATGCTGATCCCCTGCACCACTCCTTTCCTAATGACATGCAACCATTTTTTTTAAACAATTCATAACACAAACACAATGGAGCAGACATCATGTTTTGCACTATCACAGCTGTTCACTATAAAACTGCATGTTAAAGTTGCACTATGTCACTTTTTTGAATGGTTTTTAGAGGGTCCACCACCTGCTTGTTTCCATGGAGATGTTATTTCTTTGCCTGAAGTATTTCACAGTACAACATTGAACTTATTCATTTCCACAGACAAACAGACGACACCATCACAGGTCAGATCTGTGGGAAGGCGATCCCACCCACAGTAAGAACATCATGTTTTTCCATTTATTTTTTAGACAATCCAAACTGTAATTGAATAAATACAGGTTCTTGACTAGTGTTATGCCAAAAAGTTATTGTGCAATATTCCAAAAAAGCAAAGCAAAGACTTCTCCATGAAGACAAGCAGGTAATGAACCTCTCATTATAGAAGTTACTGAAACTAATGGGAAACTTCTTTACTAAAGTGCGACACTCTTTTTAGCGCAACAGTTTTTTAGTATATTCGGTTAAATCAAATTATAATCGTATGAATTTGTGCAGCAATTAAAAGGTCTATAATAATAAGTATAATAGACAAATGGTATTATCATTGTGTACTGTCAGTCTCAATGTATCACTGGGACAAACAGGGTGAAACTTCCTGCTCTATCTGCTAATACAGTGCAGTTTGCGGGGTGTTCACTGTTGCAGATGTCTGTGAAGCCAGTGCACCTCATTAGTGGAGGCTAATGCAGGCTTATCCCGCCTAATGTCATTCACACGCGCCTATTTGTGTTTCTGAGTCTTAATAGAGCAACCAATTACCCCAACAATGCCAAATCCCCCTTTCATTATGATACTGTAGAATCGCACTTCTAATTATTCCAAAACAGCGGAGAGCAAATGGGAAAATTCTGGTATCAAGGACTAAGGAGCGAACGAGAGGAAGATGCATTTTCTTTTCCGATGAAGGGTCTGCCGCTGCTCGTCTCCGTGGAGATGTTGCTGTGCTTGGAATGTTCCGCAGTATGGTATATAAAGCTCCTGTATTACGCAATTTTCTGATCCAAGTTATGTTTTCTCTTTGTCAAAATTCATCATTCACACATAAATCCTTCATATTTAGCCAAGTTGAGTTCTTCTCTCAAATAGAAAACGCTCAGTTCCACCTTGTGACGTCATGTGGTAATACAGGAAGTGCTCCACTGTGTTTTTAAACTCCATCCTTCACTACAATGATTTGGATGACCTGGAATAATCATTACTGAATTAAAGGTCACTGTTTAAAACTTCAACTACATGACATCACAAGGTGGAACAGAGCATTTTGAGCTTTGGGAGTGTAGACTGACTAAACAATGATTTACTCGAACAAGAATGAAACAAAACACAACTCCAGCGAACAAGAATGAAACAAAACACGACTCCAGATTTTCTAACATGGCTTAAAGCTCACAAGAGTCATTTTTCTGTAACATGGGATCTTAAGTTTTGCATTTCTTCAGTTACAGGTGAAAATAAACAGGCGTTCTTACCTCTCCGTAGATCATAGTTGTAATTTATCCTTGTGTACATTGGTCATTTTAATGCCATACAGTGGAACATTCCAGACAGGTGCAGACACATTATTTAAACCTTTCCCTCCCAATTCATTTTAAATACTCTTATACTTGCAGGGTTTTGTAGTAATTCTAGTCTTCATGCTGGGTTAGGTTCAGGATTAGGATTGATGGCACTACCATGACATTAAGTGGTCGTCCAGATGTGCTGTTCTCCAGAGTAATTTCCATGTAACTAGCATAATTACATGTTTGGCTATGCTCTTTCTACGCTATCACTGTTCCGTAAAGTGCCACAGTGATTAGTGCCTCACTCTCATTGCGAGAAGGTCCTGGGTTTGGATGTTCTCCCTGTGAAGAGGCCTGTCACCTGCACGCCGACATAAAAATAGAAAATGAAAACAATGGAGCTCAACAGTGACTGCCCCCCACCTGTTTCTGGAATTCAATTTCTTGTTCATTTTTATTTTCATTTCCATTAAAAAAATAAATAAAAAATTAAAAGTTTGAAGGTTCGCTCAGAGCTCAGAAGAGGTGTGTGGAAACTAACACCACACAACCATTCATTTTATAATTTATCAAATTATTAAAACATTTTGCAGAATTTTGTGTTTTAAAAGTGTTTTCTGAACTTACAACAAGGGCGTTATGTATATTAGTTTGCCCGTAGCTCGTCTGAACTCTTTAATATTAGAGTTTTTTTGTAAAATTTAGGGGTAAAAAGAATGGAAAATGTACTCACTGTTCTCTGATGAGCTAGATAGGCGACTTTGGAACATTCTCCATGGAGATAAATGCCATACTGTGGAAGATTAAAGCCAAAGGAAACATTTCCATGGAAACAAGCAGGAAGAGGTTCTCCTCTAGGCCAAGTAAGAGTCAGGTTTGTGGAGATGCGAGCCTGCTCATAGTAAGGACGCATGTTTTTCAGTGCAATAAGAACACTGAAAATGAAAAAAAAAACAAAAACGAGCCTGCTTAGTACGGACGCATGTTTTTCAGTGCAATAAGAACACTGAAAATGAAAAAAAAAACAAAAAAACATGCTTTTATTTCAATCTATTGTCTTTTTTTTTTTTTTTTCGCTTTTCTGCTAAAAAAATGACATACTGTGGTCTAAAATAAAGAATAAATTCATGTTCAAAATAGAATAAAATCGAAAATACAATAAAGTAGATATGTCAATGGTGTTTCAACGATAAATAGAAAATACAATAAAGTAGAAATGTTAGTGGTATATAGGCCATTTTTGTGCTTTTTCAGCGTGAAATTGCTAAATAAACGTTTCTAGCATCCTAGCCATGTGCTCTGAGAAAAGCAAACATAAGTCTAATGTAATTATTCCAACAATAATAAGTCAAATGTATAAGGCCAATAGGTAAAAAGAGCGACAGCAGAGCACAGACCTGAACAATGAACCAATATTGTAACCAGCGCTCCTCAAGTTAACCTAGTTGTTTTCTTGTGTTTTGTCTACTTAAGCGGATTACTTTTATCTTGTAATCAACCCTGACAGCTAGTTTCACACCCGCGCAGGCTAAGTGCTAAAGTGCGCTCGTTTATGTGTGCGGCGCTGCTGTTAGCGGCTAACGACAACAGCCGGAGACAATTGGGCCGAGGTTGTAGCTGTAGCGTTTGCATGTGACAGTGATGGAGACCGGGGAGGGGGTGGAGTGACAGGCGATCCATCAAGGCCTCCACTGTCATTATTCAATTACCAGCCATGCTTAGCTCCGCCGATAACCCCGGGACGCGCGCACTCCGGCTGGGGCTGCGTCGGCCTGGGAGGTGGGTGCTTGGATGGATGGTGGGTGGCGTGGTTGTTAGCAGAGGGTCCACGCAAGCTTTTAGCGTAGCCTAGCTTTAAATCGTATTAGTTGTATATCTCCTATATCTAATGTTAGAAATGTGAGATGGGCATGAACCGGCTCTTTTGAACGGTTCTTTGACGTGAATTGTTGGAACCATTTCTTATTTTTTAAAAGTACTGAATCTTTTGCCTTAGAATTTTACACAGATTTTCACTGAACCAACACAACACAACACAATATAGTAGTGCAACATTTTATTTCGATTTTTATCACGCTCCCACTTTCAGTTTGAACCATTTTAAACAAATCTGAGCTCAAAGTGTCTTCTGTCATATTAATTACAATAAAATACCAAATAACAGCGTTTATTTCTTTCAATCACATAACAGACCAGGCATTTATATGAGACCAGGCGGCAATTTGGGGCAAGATTAATTTCGTCCTTACAAAAATCTTGCTCAAAAAAACAGGGAAAATATGGGTCTCAAATTCTTTTAACCAGAATGACTATAATTAGCAGTTTTTGCCTATCCTGCCGCCTCATCCCGCTTTTCCTCGCCTCTTTCCCGCAACTTTCCTCCTGGTTTCCTCTCAATTACCAGACTAAAGTAACATTACCAAAACTCCTAAAAAAAATGTTTCCTCTTCCTGCCCACTAGGTTGCACCATCTTGCTTTTTACTTCACTTCGAAGGAGGAATTTCACAGCAACGTCATCGGTTCCACATTTTCAGTGAAGGTGATTGGACGAAGAGAATATGCAGTAGAATAATATACAGAATACTTCATTTTAAACAGACTGCAGTGGTCAAGTTATTCCTCACTTCCCTTATGCATTCAGAGCAATTCACCTAAATGGATTTGCTAACAACAACTAGCATGCTAATGAACACTTCTTGATTATCAGAAAATAAAACACTTAAGAATTAGACATATACAGTTCACTGCAGATTTATTTTGTCCTCAGGAGCTGATTTTACAATATATCTGCACTAGGGCAAGACACATTTTGGTCAAGTACATGGAGATGAAAAATCAGGTACAGGCCCTTTGATGACTTGTTGCTTTAGTGACCTCTTGTGGTTGGAGTTAGTCATTTTGCAAACAGGTTTGAAACCGTCCAGCAGAAAAGTTACATACTGCATCTTAAATGTCTTTCAGTGTTCAACAGAAACATCCAAACTGAAAAAAGTATTGTATTTTATAGTTTTTTTTAGCTTAAAAAGTTTCATACTGTTTATTTAATTCAATAATAAGTACCTGTACAATATGAAGAAATGCTACTGATATATACTGTAAATAATGTTTCAAGATATAGCCATATTACACACTTGAAATTTACTTAAAATATAGTTTTTGGAGAAATGTAATTACAAAAACCTTCAAATCGTGAAGAAATTATACTCCTGAAACCCATGAACAGTTGATCAAAAATAGTTTAAAAAGATCGAAAGGGGAGATTCCAGTAAATTTAATGAAACACACATAGCTCCAAGACGGATAGTTAAACATGGTGACGCAAGGTTTTAATATACAAAATGTTTATGATTCCGAATGTTCCAAGTTGAAAGCTCCAAACACATATTTTCTCTTTTCCTGAAGTATAGATCCACTCCTTCCACAGAACAGCCCTGCACACCCCCCCACACCCACACTGGGGCTCCTGGGACAGGCCTGGTTGTAAATACGTCCTCCTCTCAGCTTGGGTAATGGCTCATGTCACCTCCATAATGACACTGCCCACTGGAGACAGATGAGAGAAACAGCAGGCTTACACGACCACTAGGGGGCGCTGCGACCAAAGTTAATTCAATCCTACGCCTTACCTTTGGCTCTTGTACTTTGAAAATGCAAATCTACGTAAGTTAAATGGCTTGAGTTGATTTGATTTCATCTCAACAATCTTTTCTAATGCACCTATTCCACCCCAAGACATTAAAGATGCATTGTGTAACTTTTTTAGTGGGGGGCCCGCTTCTTGCTTGTCGCCATGGAGATGTTATTCCTGTCCTTTTAATGTTCCTTGGTATAAAATGTAGTATATCCGTATTGCATTCATTCATTACGGGTGCTTCTGTTGCTCAAAAATACAATAATTCCTTCTGTGAATAGGTGCGCCTCTCCACAGATCTGAACTGTAAGGTAACGTCGTGCTGTAACCTGCTTCTCTCCTTTGTGATAGAGCTACGCCTGGGGGGAAATTTGTATGGAAAATATGCAAGAGATGATCCTGAAATAAAGAGTTACGATTATGCTAAAATAGTTGCGATTAACTATAATGTCACAATAATTATTCACGTTGCTCTATAATTTTAAATTTAAGATTATAAATAAGGAAAAGTTTCATATTTAAACAATTATTATCGTATTGTACTTTGATACAAGTGAAAACAACAATGAATTATAAGAGGTTTTGATGGATAAGCGGCATTTTTCTGCACATTCCATTGATAAAATGGTGGTTATCTTTGCTGCCGTTTATCACAATTATATAAAATGTTTCTTGAACGATTATGGTCTACCCTTTTATCACGAAAAAACAAAATGGATGGATGTCTTTGCCACAATCTCAGCATAGCAAGAGTCCTGTTAGAAGACTTGTGTTAGGGCAGTTTGAGGAGAGTAAAAGTCCTCAGTATAGAAGTGTCCCTAATCTGTGTGCTGTAACCCGGGCATTGCAGCAACTATGTCCAAAACATATATTCAAACCATAGACTGTATACATAAACAGACAGAGCTAACCTGCTAGCCGCCTCATTGCAAACAGGAAGTGAGCATGGGCGCGCTTCCGGCTCCACCCACTGTGGCTCCAGTTCACTTTATACTGAAAAACTGCTGCTGTCAGGCTCCTCATTTTGGTTTTAAATGTTCGTTTTGCCTTGCTCTACATGATCCTGGGTTTTTTATTTCACTTTTTTGTCCAAGATGTGAACATTAAAAACAGAAAAATCAGGGGCCTTCTTTCGCTAAGCTCCCTCCTGCTAGCGTTAGCAATAGGTTTGAGAGACAGCGTTGCTAATCATTAACTCCCTGATAAACCAGTGATCGAAAAGGGTGGTACCTTCAACAGCTTCACTCCGGATTGGCTCTTTGGTTGCTATGATACGCGATCAAAATTCCAAATATGGCTTGGTGAAATGCTAGGGCTAACGTCATACTCCCATAGTCCAGTTCTTTATACAGCCTGTGCTTGAAACACCCAACTGTATTCCTCTCCATTTCTTCCTCACATTCAGTCGTCGGTCCCTGCTCATGTGTTTCGCTCGTACTTGTGATAAACGTACAGCTCTGAGCGCTCCCGGCTGCTCACTAAACTCACTACACCGTTTAATCAGCAGTGCTCCCTCATCTGCATTTGCGCCCACACACCCGGCTTTACAGCGCGTTTGACAGCACTTACACTGCGCCATACATTAGACAAGAGACAAGTCAGCTCCGTATAGCACCCCTCGCTATCCATCCACTGTCCCCCGCGCAGGCTAAATCCCAAAATGGCTTCCTTGTTAGACCCCGATCTCGCTGCCCGCTAACTTCTCTAATTGGCTGTTACCTAAATGTTTAACTGTCACACTTAGCGCTAATAGGGTTTCCAATGTTTGACTTGTCTGTTTTACTAGCGTCGTTTAAAGGGGTCATATACTCCAGATTGGGTGAGGTGAGGTGACAGCGGGGGCTATACCGGTAATGAGCACCCAAAGGCGACGTTCCCAGGTAAGGTCGGGCTCAAGGGCGTCTGGGTGTCATCTGGCGCTTTGACCCGTAAGAAAAGAATAGCACTCGAGATTAACAGAGTGTGAAAAGCAAGTGCAATGATGTAATGTGGACAGGTTGAACAGTTGAAATGTCATCTGAGGTGCATACTGTTGTTGTGCACTTGAGCAAGACGCTTCAGTCACATTGCAGACAGTTTTCAGCTGCAATAATAGACCAATAAAGTTAAGAATTTTGTATGTGTTTGGCACATGAGATCACTTAATTATTATAATGTAGTTAATTATCTAAGGGTTTTGAGAGCATCTGAAAAGGTCCAAAAGGGGCCGTGGCTCAGAGGTAAATCTTTAGATATACAGACCAACTTTTCCCT
>JACN01011656.1:0-12237 GCA_000787155.1 Scartelaos histophorus
GTTTCTACACTAGTTTTAGTATCGATTAATATTTGATTTTCGATACTTTAGACAACTTTAGTCAGCACATTTTCTAAACAATCAGATAAATGCATGATTTAGTGACAATTCATCATTTCTAAACCAAACAAATATTGGGAGTCATGCAGAAAGCTATTCCCATAAAACATAAAGTATTGTTAAATTAGATTAGCAGAGTTACATTAAGTAAAGGAAGAAAATCTTTAAATGTAATAATAACTTCCACTGCTTAAACTGCCCATTAATTTTAACATATTTATAACTTGCTTGTGGGCCATACCTGATACGTGTTGTCAAAGCTGTCATACATGAACCGCGTGATCAGAGACGTCTTCCCAACTGCAATAAATGAGAGAAACAAAGTGATTAGTCAAAAGGAGATGCTGCATTCTCATGTCAGACAAGGTAACTTCAGGCAGCAGAAGGGGAATGTGGGTGATGCAGGTTCGTGGCCTGTTTGACAGGGGGACAGAGGTCAGATTTGTCAAACACTCCAACCATAATTACCTCTGCAGCTAAATGAATAATTTGCTCTTCACAAAAATGTATCTTAAAAACAGGACGTGTTGTTTGCTTGTGTAGGCATGAAATAATAATAAGAAACATTATGTATTGGCATTGGCTATGCAATATCACTCTTATATTAACTTTTATAACTCAATAACAGCTTTTTCTTTTTCAGGCAACTAAAACAGGAATTGTCATAAATAAAAAAAATCTGATATTTTTGTAGGCTGTTTAGCCATTTAACATTGTTGGTGATTTCAAGAATGACTTCCTTCAACCTAGACACTTCCTCCAGCTCATGAGACTGCACAGAAACTTTGATCAGCTCCAGGTTTGGCTAAGGATGGGTGATTTGTTGACCATACACCATTTCTCAATGTTCAACAAATGGTCCCAATGTAGTGAGAAAGTGCTTCAGGCTTAGAGAAAGACCAAGGAGACTTGTCTAGTGATAGAAGACATGAAAAGGATTTGTGAAAAATATCTATATATGTAATGTGATTCTGTTTTAAACTCATCCAGGAGACAAGAAAACTGACATATGAAAATGAATTAACAAGCTAATACAAGAATCACATTTCAGAACATGTTTGAACAGATCCAAACTGCAAGAAAAGCAGTTTTTTATGTAGTATGTATTTTTTGGTCTGTGAAGGAAACTGATACTTCAAAAAATGCAGCCATTGCAATTTGTTTATTGCTTCCATTCAAATTTGCAATTGTGATTAATCTTGCATTACTAGTTGTGGGAGTATTTTAGAAAAATCTAGACAACAAAATGGTTCATTTTTATAATGCAGTTACTGGCATTATAACTTTATGAATGCTTAAGGGAACAATACCGCCTGTGTTATGCCAATCCAATGGGCCAATCCATCAACCCAGAGACAAACTACAGTAAAATGCAGATAATCATTATAAAGGAGTACCATGCTGTCACTGACAAATCACTATCAAACATGCTCCTAACATATCTGCTCAAAAAGAATTCATCATTTGGGCCTAAATAAATGCTCATCAGAGGAGCGAGGCCGTGCTTGTACAGGGCTGAAGTCTTGATAAATGACTTGCATGGTTGGAGATTGTATTTTGCCAGTGCAGGAAGAAAGGCAGAGCAAAGCAAACGCAATGACTATCAATCAGAGATCCTTTTATATCCATTAGGCAGCAGCAGCAGAGATACTATATCCATATAGGCCAGTTTAAACAGATTTCATACTGACAGTGAACCATGAGGATTTGCCATTGATTCACAGCATGTCTAAATGTTTAATTATAAAGGCAGCAACATGGAAGCGCCACAAATAACATAGAATTACAATCACGGGTCTTCTAATGGAAGAATTGATCAGTCTACAGGGGTGGAAAAGGGTGTAAAGGAGCACTGCGTAACTTTTCTGATGGAGAAGGTGCTATTTTTGCCACAGTATGTACTTATATACAGGAAGTACTATCTTGCACCATCTACTATGAATTTTATTTCAGTTGCACCAAAATACACTGCAAAACATCTTCGTGTGAGCGCAGTTTCCTACTGATAGATCAGAACAGTAACTTGCATGACACCTGCTTGTCTTTATGGAAATGGATCCGTTTAATGCTATACGGTGGAACGTTTCAGACAAAGCAAAAACATGTCCAAAGAACAGCCAGAAAAGTTGCACAATGTTTATGTGACCTACAAAAACAGGGTCAGAAGTTTTTTTTGTTTTTTTTTTATCTTTAACTCGTGCATTTATTTGCCTACTTTTATCATTTTGAACAACTCTCCCACATGTAGCAAATGTCATTTTGTGGCAAGAAAAAGACGGAGAAGTTTTACAGGTGCAGGACGTAACTTTTCTGGTTGAGGGACCTGCTCGTCTTCATGAAGATGTAATTGCTTAGCCTGCGACGTTACATGATATACCTTTAGACATTTCTATCATTTATTCATTACAAATGTTTCTAATGTTGAAAAATACAATAATTCCGACTCTGTACATTACATTTCAGAATCAGTCACCTGTTTGCCCCTCATGATGGACAGGTTTAGTCTATACAGTGGAACATTCTACATGAAGCAGTAACATTTCCATGGAGACAGTAGTGGACCCTAGACACCAGACAAGTTACACAGTGCACCTTTAACTAAAAAAGAACAAGGAGACAGAGAGCGTGTATAGGCTTTAGTCTGCCTCATTGAAGTTATGCACCTACTTAATTAGTGTTAGCAAATGTCTTTTAATTTCAGATTAATTACCTGCGTCTCCACTTTGCTTTATAACAATCACAGTATCTGATGCACCATTGTCATTGAGCTAATTAAAAAACACATCTTTGTTTTGCACATTTATTCACACATAGAAGGATCATTTAACACATCACAGGCTCCATTTGAGTTATCATCACCATCAGGACTAATGAGACAATCGGAAACAAAAAGATAGAAGCCTGAGAAAAGATAAGGAATTAAAGTATGTTTCATATTCATTCAGGTATTAGCACCCACAATTCTTCACTAAACAATATCCACCTTTTTAAATGCTTTAACCTGCTGTCTGTTTGAATCAAGCCAGACCTAAATCATTCTATGATTTCAAATCTGACCACTTTTATTAGTGTTGATGAAGTCCTTGTTAAAGCTCAATTTAAAAGATCCTATATTACTCGTAATTGACTCTGGTGAGCTTTAAACAATGTAATAGTGTTGTTACCCCATCAAAAAGATGCACAGTTGTGTTTTGTTTCAGTCACACATTTGAGTGATAATTTATTTGTTTGTTTACATCTCCAAAGCACAAAATACTCTGTTCCACCTTGTGATGTCATGAAACAATAGTTTAAGATAATAGCTCCCTTTGTGCCTCTAGTATAGATTGGAAATTTCAGGGATGAAATTAGCCAAATGAATGAAAGTGAAAGTGTATGAAGTGTAAAACACAATGGAGCACATGACATCACAAGGTGGCACAGAGTTTTCAGTTTGAGAAGAACTTTCAGCCTAAGCCTAAATGTGCATGGTTTGTGTGTTGAACATGTGTGAATGAAGCACAGCTAAACTCAGTTTTTGATCAAGAAAAAACATTATAACATGGATCAAAGAAAAGTATAATATGGGCTCTTTAATCCTGGTTTAGCCCTGATTTAGCCCTGGTATAGTCGTGGTATAGTCGTGGTATAGTCCTTGTTTAGTCCTCGTTTAGTCCTTGTTTAGTCCTCGTTTAGTCCTCGTTTAGTCCTTGTTTAGTCCTCGTTTAGTCCTTGTTTAGTCCTCGTTTTGTCCTCGTTTACCCCTCATTAGGACTAAAGTCTTAAGCTTTGCTTCTGATTTAGTAGCGAGTTTGGTTATGTGTGAAGGGCGACTATTTTCTGAATTGGCACTTGTTTGGCTGAGTTTGACAGTGAAGTGTGTGAGAGTAGAACATGGTAAGAGCTGGAGGCTGGAGCTGACTCATCCTCCACAGGACACACAGGACACACACTCTGAGGCTCACACAACTCTGTGCTTTTCAAACATGTATTGTAGAGTTAACAAGGACTAGAACAGAACACACTTTACTCAATAAATTCAACAACTTAATTTATTTTCCTTTCTTTTTTTAAAAATAGTAAAACATAAACATGTATTACATTTTTTCTCTACCCTTGGGCTTAAAAATAAATTCTTTGTCAACTAAAGATATTCTGCCAATCAATTAGTCGACTAAAGGCTTACAAAACGATTGCACTCACAAGACCACAACTGCACTGACTTCATGCAAAAACAACTGTTTATGCAGACAAAACTACCAGGAAACAATGTATTAACAAACAAAACTTGTGACTCATGAGTTTCATCTGCCGTTTAAATACCAAAAGATACAAAATCTTCAGCGAACTTACATATCTTACACTTCTCCTTTCTGCTGTTGTCCCGTACAAATAACATGATCAACATGATGGTCTATTACTACAAATAGACCAAGACACCACTGACAGATTATTTGACTAAAACTAAAAAGGTCTGCAGATGGGATGTAGTGATTTAGACGTTTCTGTTCTGGCACTGATATCAATAATTTGGCTTGTAAGTATCTGCCAACCAATATGAGCTTTTTTCATCCCTTTTCCATTCCTATGAGACCTTTTGAGACAGTAAAGTCCTATTATAACAATTTATAGACTAAAATGGGATAAAATAAATCGGCTGAATCAATATCTTGGAACCGATATTCAATCCATTTTCAATATCGGCGCCAGTGTTGTAGCGGTGAATCCCTAGTCTGCAGCCTTGGTAATAATTATTATGTATGGTGTGGAATTTAGACTTTTGAGAGTCATGTAAGGAGCTAATTCTTTCCCTCAATTGAAACATGAAGTTAACCAGAAAGACCAAAAAGACACTAGACTGACTGAAATCTAGAAGTGAACCGCGTCTAAACTGATTCTCCATTATCAGATAAAACGGATCCTTTAATCCAATAAGCATTTTCCTGAGCCAAAAAGACTGCGGCATTGATTATTAAAACCACATTTTGCCAAGACAACACTGCAGGCCCAAGGTTTGTGAAAATGTAATTAAAGAAAGACGAGGAAGAGACTCGGTTACGCTTTGGGCTGAAATGATTTGGGAATCGCTCAGTCATGGCGGCCTAATGAGAACTAATTAAAGAGGCAGATTTGTGATTACGTTTCAGGACACCTCCCTCTGCTGGAGTAGGGATTATGGTGGATTTAAATAATTAGCAGCCTTTCTCAGACAGAAAGTTGGCCTATATGCACAGTATAAGAGCAACGTAGCATTTTAAATACTACACACTGAAAACAGGTTTTAGCAACAGGAGACGTGATGGGAACTAGTGCTAAACATAAGGTTTGTAAGTCTGAGCTGAAGCAGATGAAAATAAGGAAAGAATGTGACTAAAACAAGGCAAATCTGAATCATAAAAACCTAAACTAAACACAAACATAAAATAAGCTTTAACAAACTCTAAGCACTATGTGAATCAGAACTATAGACCATATAAAGTGAGCATGACGTCGCCCATTGCATTTGGTTTCAGTCAAATGAAGCTCACTGACTTTATCACATATCGCACTAACTTTCCACTTATATTGACAATCAAAAAACTGTTACTTCATATATTTGGCATATACATCTCTATATTTTTTATATGGACAAACAATAACGGTTTTATTTATTATATATATATTTTTTTTCTATTAGCACTACCTCACTTTCCTCTGTAATCTCTGTTTTGTCTATACTTGAATGTTTCTGTTTTGTTTTTTGTCTATTTGAATGTTACTTAATGTTTACTTGGTTTGCACTTTTCTTTTTTTTCACATTTTCTCATCTTTTTTAAATGTTTTTAAATATTTGCACTGATGTGGGAGACGACAGCAATTTCATCTGTGCTATGCATCTTGTATGTATATGCACATGTGACAATAAAGACGAACTGAATTGAATTGGAATTGAAATGGAATTGATTCATCAGGCATCAGTTGCAAAAGAAAATTCGAGTCGAGTTAAGATTAGACATAGGAATTTATTTACGGACAAAACAGAAATGATAGGAATTCAGGATCATGTACAGTGGGTTAATACAAATATTTTTAGAGCAAAATGAGGAGCCTGACAGCAGAAGTTAGAGCAAGACAGGTGACATTTTCTCATTCATCGTTTCAATACAAATGGAATCAGATCTGGAATTGATGGATATATTGAAAATTTAATATTGTGGATAAAGAGCTATGTTATATATCGACACCTTCCTAAAATAATCGCATAAGTCATTTTTTCAGGTTTTTCAGGAAACACAAAAACTCCCCCCAAAATTTAAATTATGGCATTTTTTGCCTAAGTAAAAAGTAGGTAAAAAGTGACTTAGACCCATATCGTCACCTTCCTAAAATAATCGCCTAAGATCAGCCCTAAAACAGGACCAGAGTCAAACAAAACCTGGACTAAACCAAGACTAAATCAGGGTTAATCTACTGCTAATTTTGAAACAGACCGTAAACCCCGACTAGACCCGACTGGAACTAGCATCAGGACCAGGACTAAAGCAGGACAAAATTAGATGAGAAATACTGACCACTTATATTACCCCATCACAGTAATTATAGCACAATGAAAATCTGCCATATGCAGTTAAAACTTGTAATAAATTTAGAATCATTTATACTTTAGTCCTGATCAAGTCCTGGATTCCATGGATAAACAAATCCTACTGGATATTAGACTTGAAGCGTCGGTGAAGTATTTCTTAGATTCTAATCCCGTACAGTGACAGTGTTTTCCGGTGTGGGCAAAGCAGCTCTTATTAACAGCGCGTCTCTGTTGGTGTTTAATGACTTCTCCCACAGAGCCCCGGCCCTTCGCACAAATGTCTCAACCTGACATTTACACTGGAGCTCTCCCCTCGGCGTGGCCACCTATTGATTACACTTTCATTAATGCTGAGTAGGAGCGCACACACAAGGGCCCGTGCTGGCTCCTCATGGTTCTTGGGGACACAACATTGACTTGCATTCCATTCCTGAAGACTGGTCGTAACCTATTTTAATGATCAGCTGGTATGCGTAAATCGGGCCAATATTTGGACTTTTTTGTGCATCAGCTATTGCACTTAAATCTGCTGCAAAGGCCAATATTTTGATTTGGTCAATTTGCTACCTTAAAAAATCCACACAAAGCTTTATTTTAACACTTTAACATGAAGTAATAACTGCACTAAATATGCACACTTAAAGGTCTGTGGTCAAAAGACTTGAATTTGTAGATTTAATTTACATAATTTGAGGAAAATAATCCAAATCAGCCCTATACATTGGACCAAAAGTATCAGCAGAGCTCATCGGCCATTGGTTTCTCTAGATTCTAAACAATCGGTAATAATATCTCTATTTAAAATCCCAACCAATAATTAAAATAATATAGAAATGACTTTTAATCCAATCATCTTGTTTTTCTTCTAACATTTAGTGGAGCGCCTATGTTGCTTTATGTCTGATGGCCATTATATCGGTCTATCTCTAGTCTAGACTACAGGTTTAGCAGGTTTATTAGAACAGCATTTAATAGAACAGCTATTTAGTTGTTTGCAGGGATCTTTGTGCTGCCATTGTAATAATTGCAGCCTTTGTGATTAGCCCATTGCAACCATTCAATAAGATTCATTTGGACAGAAATAGAACCTCCAGCCCTAAGCCACAACCTTGATCAAAATGAACATATAAGCAAGAGATACAGGACGATATTCACCCACTGACCCGGCCACAGATAACCCCATGTCCTCTCAAACATCATATTACATTGTTTCTCCTTATAAACTCTATATAGCGGAAATATATTTGTTAATAGTATATTTCTGTTTTGTTTTTACTTGTACATATACATTTATATAATTAAGCCTTATCAAACACTAACTTCTTGTTATTTTTGCTACTTTTTTACTTTATTATTAATATATATTTTGTTGCCCTTTGTTTTATAATATATTGTGATGTGTGAGTTTAGCTGCTGTGTCCATATAATTTTCCTCGTGGATCAATAAAGTCTAAACACTAAACAGTATTATTTGAGGAGCAGTCAGTTGAGGTCTCGTTGAGGTCTCGTGGCAGTGCAGTGGTCACAGGAGTTATTTGAGGCGGGGTGACTGAGGGTGCTTCCATCACACTTACATAAGATCTTAAATCTTTAACCTCTTCCTCTTGATGCTGCTGCCTGTGCCTGAACTCACTGACATCTGGGCCTTGTGTTCCACCTCAGACACATGTGGGGGCAGAGATAAGGACAGAAAGATGCATTGGCTGTTATTTATAAAGGAAATTGTTACTTATAGACCCGAGAACAGATTCTAACATGTCGATACTTCATTTCCCAAGGGCAGATCCTGGCAACAGCTTGTTTATGTAGTGTTTTTTTTTTCTGCTGAATTTGAATAGAACTTTAAGATATCCATCCATCCATTTTCTACCGCTTAATCCGGCTGGGTCGCGGGGGCAGCACTGCCCATTACTCTGTGCACCAGACCGAGACCCTATGAACCCCTCTGCAGGCTTTAAGATATCTTGATCAAAATAGATATAATATACACAATAGTTTACATTATATCTGAGCTTTTTTAATTTTATTTTAGAGAGGGATAGTGATTATAAGTAGTAATTGACAAGATGCACTACAGTGATTATGAATCTAAAATCTAGTTTCAAAGCTGTTTCCAAAGTGATGCACAGATATCATAAAAAGAAAACAATAAAAGATACAATTGTTAAAAAGGTGATCATACAGGAACTAAAACCATAAAACCAGTAGAAAATCAAACAAAAGATTTAAACAAAATTAAAGCTCCAAATTCGTATGATTATGGGTGAATAACAGACACATTTGTATGTTTTTGTCACTGGAGACTCATTGGTGGTAGTTCTATAGTCAGAACAGACAAAAGCTCGGCTGCCAAAGTTATGCCATCAGCCTCTCTGACCTTCACCGATTTCAAAAACACTCTTTTTAGACATCACATGACTGCAGTTCTAACTGTGACCATTCTTTAATTAAGAGCCCACACACAAGAGCCGAAACTCCAGCCCAGAGGCAAAAGCTCAAAGCCCACTTGATGAAACAGTGATTTATAAACTTGTGCAGTCTTCTCTTAATAGAGTCTCTATTAGACGTGCTGCTTCAAACCTGGAGTGAGTTAGCAACATGTGGGCCAATTAGCAGAGAGGCACGTGCACGTGGATAAGCCGTACGTGCACGCTCCTCAGCAGGGCTCCTCATCAGAACGCCCTCTAAACACTGCTTTATGGTGCGCTAAAGGCCCTTCACAGCTGTCAGCACATTAGAGCGGCTGCCTCCTGACGCTCCTCTGCCCGACTGCAGAAAATGATCCAGTGAAGGAGCTCGTCTCAACCACAGTGAACACCAGAGGAGGAAGATCTGATGAAGAGGCCATGGAGAAATTGGAAAGGGCACAGGTGAAACTGAAATGGGAATCTAATCACTTAATAAGTAGTAATTTAGCAAAAAAATTAAAATAAAAAGTTTTCTACTGAGTTTAGTAGTGTTGCAACATTTTTAAAGATGAAAAAATATATGTTTGTTTAAAAAGGGAGGGTATGTAGAATATTTATTTAAACCTTCACAAACATGACATATCCATGTGCCCAGATGTAGATTAAATTTTAATTCAATTCAATTCAATTCCTCTTTATTGTCACATGTGCATATACATACAAGATCTATAGCACAGATGAAATTGCTGCCCTCTCCCACATCAGTGCAAACATTTAAAAACATTTTAAAAAGGAGAAAATGTGCAAACCACAAGAAAAAAAAAAGAAAAGTGCTGTTCAATCTGTTCAAATAATCACCACCTAAACCCCAGCACCTACAGCCAATCATGAGTCAGTGCTAGTGCAGCGTCTGCAGCTCAGCCAGTGAATTCAGGAGGTTCTGAGGTTCACATGAGGCACGGCCTGTTCAACGCACTGGCAACTTTACCTGCTCAGACAGAGCCACACTCTTTGACAAAGGTTTAGAAAAATTAGTTGGTTTTGGGTCCCTCCAATTCCAGTCAGAGAAATGCATGGTCTGTTCCAGTAAAAACAAATAAACTTTTTTAGGAGTTAAAAGGAAAAAAGCTCAGATGATTCAGAAACAGCATAGATTTTTGCAGAATCAGCTGTTGAAGTAGCAAACTGTTACTTATCTCAGGTAAAAAAGCGACACATGTTGTTCTGAATGGTGCTAGAATTTTGGAGAGGAGATGTTTTCTGCATTTAAGAGACACGTTATAAAAATTATCAATCGTGGTCTGACTGTCCCTTGTCTGTACAGAGGTTTTTCATACTCTGGGTCTGGAATTGGACCACAAACACAATGTAGAAGGGACTGGCAGCCTAGGTTAAGCTGTGATTGTAGTTCACCTCCTAAACCAGTGTGACAGGCTGAATATCCTGCCTTTGAAGATTACAATTCCAACAATGTCACCATAAATATAATAGTGCAGTAGTGTAGTAATCTGAATTACTGTGATAATCTTGCATTGTTAGTCAACATCATGAGAAATAAAAGCACCAAACCTTCCAGCCCTCTCAGACTAGACCACCAAACCACCAGTTCATAGTTCCTAGTTCATATATGGCTTAAAATCAATCCATACCCTGGTTGAGACGCACCCATAAACATGATAAAGTTGCACCTTATTCTTTAGTAGCCATTTAAGGTCTGATCATATCAAAGTGGTGCTGGCGCTTGGAGCTATAGGCCAAGCAGCAGCCGCCATCAACCAATCACAGTCCAGCAAACGGCCTACGGAGAGGAGGATAAAAATAGGGAGTTGTTCTCGCACAGGACGGCAGAGTGGATCTATGTAATATTTATCAATGACTCAACATCAGAAGTGAACATTTATAGGTATTTTTTTAATGAAAATGAAAAGGTTTGGAGCAGATACAGATATGTGGGAGACTGAGTTTATTCATAGTTTGAACAGCAGGCGCTCAAAACCCGACTGGAGACGGCAAACAGCAGATGGCAAAAGAATATAGAAGTTTAAACACAAACTACACATGCAAGAAAGACAAGCAAGTCTATAAACAGCAATACAATACAATGGAAGTGGAGATGCCATTGGCTGTCACATGGATCTACAGAGGAACAGGAAGAGCCATTTTAGGATATGTTATTTTGAGATCAGGCAAGCCAAAATGAGGAGAATCATTCCACTTTCTGATAAAATAAGTCTT
This sequence comes from Scartelaos histophorus, assembly GCA_000787155.1. Lineage (NCBI taxonomy): Eukaryota > Metazoa > Chordata > Actinopteri > Gobiiformes > Gobiidae > Scartelaos > Scartelaos histophorus. The sequence continues at coordinate 11,248 of JACN01011656.1, forward strand.
GAAATGTGTTTGCAGTCACTCCTGAGCCCTATTTGACCCCTCCTTATGAATCAATGAAGTTATCCTCCCACAAAGCCATGTCACAAACCAAAGGTGAGATCCATTTGTTTCATTAGCTGATGTCTGCAAAAACTAAACTGAAACACATATTTAATGCGTTCTGCAAATGTAGGATTTTCAAAAAGGCAACAAGGTGACGTGTTAGCAATTAATACCCCATAAAACTGCCTTTTAAAAACTTATATTATATGATTTGGACATCTTATTCCACTTATTAAGACTTCAAATGGTATATAGATAGATCGGTGCTTTTAAATTTGAGAATGCATATAAGACAAAATCGGGAGATCCTTGTCAAGTCCAAAAAGAAAATGGACCACTACGCTACTTTCCTTAAAGTTATTACAAACAGTGTCTTAGAAACTGGCTCCCCTCTTTTAAATAAGAAAAAGTAATTATTTTTTATCTCTAGACTGACAGGCAGATATTATGAGCAAACAAACCCGCTCCCAATAGGCCGAGTTATAAGTTTTTTATTAAATCCACAATTGTGTTCAGGCAAAGTGAATGTGTGTGGGATGCAGTGGACTGTGATTAGACTTCAGGGTTAAAATGAAACCAGTGAAGAGCGCGGGAGAGACACAAATGTGAAATGTGAGGATATAAATGAGCTACAGATGATTGATGGGTGTTAGTCCTGTGGGAACTGTCCACATTTCATCCCAGTTTCATTGCTGTGCCAAAATATGTATTGGGAATTTTTAATACTTTAATACGGTCATGTAAATGTAAGGGGCACTGGAGAGTCTGTTTACTAGGTGTACTGAAATTTTGAAATACCAAAAGTGGTACCAATTTTCTGCTTATATTATCAATTTCTTTTTCATTGGTTATCTTTGGTTTAATGGTTTAATGCCACAATGATTATTTATGTACTTAATATATATATTTTTTATATTATTAATTTTATTATTTTATTTTTATTTATTT
>KN489902.1:0-18180 GCA_000787155.1 Scartelaos histophorus
AAGAAGACAAAGAAAAAGAAGAAGAAGCTGAAGGAGCTGTCAGACCTGGAGAGAGACAAACACATGTTACACGTCCTCCACACAACCACACAATACAAGAGCTACAATTTAAAAGGCTCTTTATCTGATATTAAAAGGGCCTGTATTCCACTATTTTCTGATCTATTGTATGTTATAATCTATAATCTCTTCATTAAAAACAGACCTGGAGTTGTGTTTTGTTTACTGAAACAAAACACAACTAAAGGTGTGTTTTGAGCAGGTCACAGCATTCTAAGATGAATTAAAGCTCACATGAGTCAGTTTTGCCTAATATAGAACGTCTGTGTGCATGAGGAGAGTACCTGAACGCCTTGTACACAGGTCTGTACCAGCAGACGAAGGCCACGGGGGTGAAGAGCACGAACCACAGGATGGACAGGCCGAAGTCCACCCCGTGTGTGGTGGAACCCGCTGTGAAGTACGCCAGGCAGCCCAGGATGTTCAGGAACAGGGTGGCACTGTGGACTGAGGACAGGAGACCGACCAAAGGGTTAGAACAAGGAAGATGCAGATCAAAGCCATATTTGGGGTTTGGGGTTAAGTAAGCCGAGTTAGGCGTTACATAGACACGTATAAAATATGGGCTTAGCTAACCCGCTAGCCACGTTCCAAACAGGAAGTGATCATGGGCACACTTCCAGCTCCATCGACTCCCTCTCTCTGTACCTGCTGCTTTGAGCCTTGTCATTTTGTATCAACCTGCTCTACATGATCCTACTGTTTTTATCTCAATATTTAATCCATAAATAAATTCCTTTTCCTAATATGGAACTTGGCTCCAAATTCACTCCTATAACCGCTAGCCTCTGTGAGCTTCATTTTGCTGGAGCTGAACAATGGGGGGTCACATTCCTTTAGTCCACTTCTTTGCTCAGTCTATGAGTAGAAATAATACTGATCTGAACAGCTTGATATAAATACAATAGTCCCCTTGACAAATAATCGTTTAAAAACGTGATCATGGTTCTTGGCAGTTAAAGGGACACCAGGGGTCTCCAACCTGTAGCTCAGGAGCTGCCAGTAGCTCTCCAGCCCCTTCAGAGTGGCTCGCCAAAGGATTTCTGAATTCTATGTACAGGTTATATTCACACTTTTGTCACAAACCAGGAAGACGTCTGGAAAGATACGATAACTTACAGTAGTTACGACACTGGGCTGAACCGACAACTGAGGTATGGTTGGAACTGTTGATGAGCCGAACATAACGGAACGCTCCAATGACATGGAGATGAAGAAAACTGGGACATTTTCTCATTTTTTATAGATTTTGTCCGACTTACTAGCACAAACAGAGCCCAGAGGAAGTTGTAATCGCATCTTTCCAAAGGCCTTCCTGGTTTGTGACATAACATGAACAGAACCTATTGTGGATAATAAGTAAAATATGATTAATTAATTGTAAATATATCATTTTGATGCCTAACTTGGTGCACCGATAAATGGATAATTGTTTATGTTTTATAAGCATCTTACAGAGTAAGAGCCATGGCCTCAGAAGGGGAACAGTGTTTGTTGGCAGCTCTTTGACATTTCTGTTTGGTAAACGTGGCTCACTGGAGAATAAAAGGTTGGAGACCCCTGGTGGACACAACAATGACTTATCAAAAAGAATTACAAATGGATTTTGATAGTAGATTCCTGAACAGAAACAATAGTGTAAAAGTGTAATCATTGCCGTTTAACACAATCATAGTGTCATTTCCGCCTGCATGGTCTTCCCTCTGCTCCAACCCACAGGCTCTTAGACGTAGACCTCCCCAACACCCAAACTGACCACTGACCACAGGAAATGACTCTTTTTAGTGAAGCTAATCGTACAGCTCTAATCTGGACTGTATTCGACACTCCTCAGACTGAACATGTTTGGGAGTAAACTGAGAGCACAGGAGCAGGCTCAAAGTAAAGAGCAGCCTTACACATCCACAGGTAGTACATCCTCCTGCAGATCCTCCTGTACTCCTCTGGGATCTCCTCCTCAAAGTCCTGGTAGAAACATGGCTTCACCGGGAAGAACTTGGGCAGAGGAGGCCAGTTGTTCTCCTTCACTGCAGCAGAATACAACATTCACTTTCATTATTGTGTTTTCATTATTGTGTTCTCCAGTTTCTTTCCAAACATGCTCTGAACTTAAAACTTACAATATCTGAAAAAAATGTTTATCAAACCATTCCCACTGTGGCAATCGCTTAAAAAAACCAAACCTCCCTACAATGTTTCACAAATATGACTTGCACTTTGTGCTGCAGCCGTCCCTTTGGCTACAGCAAACTGGATATTCAGAGGGCGTGACCAGGTCTTAAAATAGCCTTTAGTGGAGAATAGGTTGTGCTCTCATGACATCACAATTTTGAACAATTAACATAGATTAAAACTGAGTTGGTGTAGAATTTCTATGGTGGAGTTGCTGTTTAACTGGCAGCAGTTACATATGCACACTCAAAATCTGATGAAGATCACATGTTTGATGTTATAAGATTATTCAAATGACATATGAAACTCTTAAACCAGTTTCTTCCTGATCATGGTCCCTCTGATCGCTCACCTCAGATTTTGTGGTTTGCATTTCCATTTAAATCATCTTAAAAGGTCCAGAAATCAGATTATAAATCTGATTTTGTATATAAACATGGCCATTGTCAGATTTGTTGACCTAGTTTATGGTTCATATTTCTGTAATGACGGGGCCTATCCACATAAAACAAATACTGACACAAAGTTCAGCATCTTCTCTGTCACTATTGTCCTTAAGGCTACAGAATGTTTCAGTCCTAAATGATTTTTAAACATGTGGCAAAAAGTGCAAACCACAAACATGAGGAGAATCTTATGGGATTTTAAATCTCTGATCACAAAGACTGCAGTGGTTTACTCTTGTTTAAATTACAACTTTAACTTTCATCTTTCTTATTGTTCCCAAAGGAAGGACATACAGTAAACACACAAGACATGTCAATAATTCACTAAAGCACAGCTTAAGCTTAAGACAAACATTCCCTTAAAAATAGGTTAAAAAAGAACAGGTGTGGAACAGCATTTCACTGTGACTGACTCGAGCTACAAGAGCGTTCATCCTGGTTATGGCTTCAGAAATAACAGAAGTCCGAGCTCTCCGGGTCCTGATCCGCCTCTTTTATTTTCTTTATACGTGCTCCTCTGGGTTTAATTCTAGAGAAACATCAGATGAAGTACCACCTCTACGCTGATGACACTCAGCTTTACCTCCCTGTCTCCCAAAAAACGCCTCACCCTTTGCCACTCTCCTGCCTTGCGGAAATAAAAAACTGGATGTCCTCTAATTTTCTCCAGCTAAACAAAAATAAAACTGAAGTTATTCTCTTTGGACCTCACACTGACACTTTCACATCTGACCTTGGACCTCTTGCTATAAATGGGCACAGTTTTGTACAGAACCTTGGTGTTTTTATGGACTCTTTAAACTTTGAGAAACAATCAAACAATCCTCCCTCCACTGCTCACAGTTCGTCCAAAATGCTGCCCCCAGACTCCTCACGGTTCTAAAAACAGAGACCACATCACACCCATCCTCGCCTTACCTGTTAAATATGGAACTGACTTTAAAAGTGTGTTACTTGTTTTTAAAGCTTTGAATGGACTGGCCCCACTATACACCGCAGACCTCCTCCATGTTCACATCCCCACACGAGCTCTGAGCTCTGAGGTCCAGCTCCAGCTCGTGGTGCCCAAACCAGCCTTAAAACCAGGGGGGACTGGACCTTCTCTGTGACCGGGCCAAACTCTGGAACGTTCTGCCCCCACACGTCCCAACAGCCCCACAGTCGAGTGTTTTAAGTCTCGTCTTAAGACCCACTTTTATTCTCTGGCTTTTAACACCACGTGAGTTGTACGGTCCTGTGTGTCTTATTTAACTTATCTATTTTATTGCTCTTATTGCTATTCTTTGTTGCTTTACTGGTCTTATTGTTTTGAGACTCGTATGATTAAACCTGAGTGCTTATTTCATCATTGTTCTATTACTGTTTTTTTTTTTACTGTGTATTTGTGGAGCCCTTTGGAAACTATGAAATCTGCTATAAAAGTAAAGATTGACTTGGATAATCTGGGGCATTTTCAGGAGGAGGTTAAACTCCTCACTCCTCACGGGTTCTCAGGGCTCTAGATTATTTGTCGGGCCTTGGAAATCACCCTTCAGCTGTAGGTGTCCTGCAACCATAAAACTACCATTTTAGCTGCTACTTTGACCAACCAAACGAGGCGATTTCTCCCAAACACGGAGAGCGCAACGAACCAGCAGACAACACAAAATGCGAGAAAAGACTCTGATAAAAAGGGTGATAAGAGCATTACTGGCGTCTTTGGACAAGTGCGTCATAAAGTCACATTATTTTCGCTGTTTCCTGAGTTTGTGTCTTGCACCTCTGCCCCTGATGCTCCGTTTTATCAGCTGTTATCGCAGCGTTATCGTAGTGTTGCTGATGTTTGGCGTTTCTGACAGAGCAGCTCAAAGTCACAAAGCTGGGCCATGCCTCACCGTAACCCAAATCCCAGCCAAGACTCACCTCCAGAACTGGGTCGTGTTGCACCGCCGCGAGACTCCAGCTCTCGCTCTTTCCTCTCCAGCTCGGCCGCCTTCTTCTCCAGCTCCTCCTGCTGTTTGGCCAGACTCGCCGCAGCAGCACTCGCATTGGCCTGCACCACAAACACACACCACGGATTTATCAACTTCTTTAAAATGACCATGAAAATATTTTGTTTAGTAAGGTGATTACTAAATGGGGAGAAAAGGGAGAGAGAAAAAGGGAAATTCAATTATAAATGGGCCAAAATGGAGGTCCCACAGTGTGATTATGCTGCACTACCACATCATTTTTGTTTTATTTCATCAGTTTGTGTGAGTGTGTCTTAGGTAGAAGGAGTGGGTAGTTTTTCATGTTTTGTTTATTTGTTGCAGGTATTGGTTTATGTTTTTGTGTTTGACTTCTATGTTATCTATTTTAAATGTTATATTCTATTGTATTTAATAAAAAAAAACTTCTTTAAAAAGACTCTAAATCCAATTACATATATTTGGCATATTTTCTGAAGTGTTTTTAGTTTCACATGGAATTTCAGCTTTTTTGAATAAATATTTCCATCATAATGTTTGTGTCAATTTTTCATGTTTTCACGTTTTCAAATCTCAATCTCATGTTCATATGACTCACAACTTAGATTAACATCCCAACCATGTTTTAGAAAATATAAAACTATTAAGGTTTTTCTCGGTTGCACCACATGACATTTTATTGTAGCCAATTCATGTCCATAAAAAACACTAAAAATTCTTCATATAAATGTCAAACATAGATTTATGCACCTGAAATTGGAAATATTTGAAAAAGTTCAGTACAAACTAAATGTTAAAGTTTGCCTGTTAAAAATCCTTACACGTCATTGACCCAGATCCATGGCGGTAAAACATGTTTCTAAGAGTAACTGGTTGAACTTCTAATAATGTGATTTTTCTGATTTAATTTGGATAAAACCTATGATATATAATCTGGTGATAAATACATGATATGAGGATAGTATAGATCTGGGTGACATGCCACAAACATATTTTACTTTCCCCCCACAGTATTTTATTTAATCCCATTTTACTTTAAAGGAAAGCCTTAGATTACACGAGTACACATAATAAGTATGGTCCTTAAATACAAATCGTGCCCTCTCTCCCCACAGCCTCATGCTTGATGCTGTTGGTGTTTGAGCACTGACCTTTGCACTCTGCTCCACAGACGTCGGCAGGACTGCAGGTTGGGACGAGGCCACTGCAGAGATGGGGACGGTGGTCCCGGTCACAGAACTGCCCTGGACGACACATGAGCAGGACAAAGAGAGATTCAAGGGAGGATTACAGCTCTGTTCACTTTTAGGCTCACTTTCTAATGACATTGTACTTTTCTAGCAGTATACTTTTACTCCTACTTAAGGCATATTCCAGAGGTGTAACAAAGTAAAAGTAGTAATGTACTGTGTTTGAGTACAGATTTTAGGTATCTGTACTGTACTTAAGTAGGTTTTAAAGTGGCGACTTCTTACTTTTACTTGACTCCATTTGAGAGCAGGTATCTGTACTTTCTACTCCACTACATTTCTGAACAGGACTGAAAAGTACAAGCATTTTTTCTTACAGTTTGAGACCTGCTGAAAAGGCTGAGGTTTTATTTTGAACCTTTTATTTTTGTATCAGTACTTTTACTTAAAACGATGGAGTACTTCTTCCACCAGTGCAGTAGTTTTCCTTCAGTAAAAGCTTCTGTAGACTTACTCGAGAGGAACCAACATTTTGTGTTAACAATAAGAAATGATTTGACCTCTACTTTGTACTTCTACTTGAGTAATATTACTCTGAAGAAACATTACTCTTACTTGAGTACAAATGGCTCCTCTACCACCTCTGGGTAGATCTATAAACATTTCAGTAACTCTGACTGTACTGTACACACAACATACTACAGCAGGGGACAGGAATGAAGTACAAAAGTTAAAGTACACTACTCAAGTACAAATTTAAAGCTAAAAACATAAAAAAAATGTGTTTTGCTTCATACATATTGCGACTTCTGACCACGTTTTACTTGAACACTCAGGAGAACACATATCACCATCAGCACAGATTTGAGCTGGTGCGTCCTCAGTATTTGACAAATCAAACGTTTGGGCACATCCGCTCATCCAGCTTTTTCTCTTTAGGTTTACTATTTTACACATTACACAGCAGCTCTTCCTGTGCACAAGTCTCTCCATGTCCAAGCACCAACGTTCATCTCTGACATGTTAGTTCCATAAGAACCGTCTGCGCTGTGAGGACCTCAGGGACCGGCCTCCTGCTGTAGTCCTGGTTTAGTTCTGGTTTAGACCCGGCCTCCTGCTGTAGTCCTGGTTTAGTTCTGGTTTAGACCCGGCCTCCTGCTGGTCCCAGAGTCAGGACTAAACGTGGGGGAGTTTCAGATTCAAACCAATTTTTATTTTGCACTCTTCTCTACCATATAATGTCTCTTTTTTAATGTATTATTTGTGTTTTGATGTGTTTGTATTGTAATTTTAATGTATTTCTTATTCTGTAAAGCACTTTGAATTACTTTGTGTACAAAATGTGCTGTACAAATAACAAATAAACTTGCCTTGCCAACACTTTATACACACATGACACAACAAATATATGAAACAAGATCTATGGAATTATGCAGCAAAGAAATGTAAGAAACATTCAACTAAACACATTTTCTATTTTAAATTGAATCGAGCTGTGCAGCGTCAGGGTCCACAACAGCCAAAAGTGTTGAATGGATTTTATGTTCACTCTATTCCACATTCGTGAATTCAGAGTTTGATGACCTCAGTGAGAATCTACAGAATAAATCGTCTTGGCAGTAAAAGAAACTCACATGAAAAAGTGTGTCTGGACTTCCTCTGGTGCTGGTGTAGGGCACGCAGTACAAGTACATATGGAGACTAGTTTTATAGTAGTAGTAAAACCAGCAGTAGCATGTTTCAGCCAGTGTTTAACTTATGGAAATGTCCCTCATGTGCTCAAGAAGAATTAGAATAAAGGACTCCAGCACCAACCCTGTGTCACAATACCACAATTTCACACTCGATTTTGACACTAAGGAAAAGTGATTTCACAAAAGAAAAATGAAAACTTAAGAATATGGTTATGAATACGGTTTATATTTTTATTTGAGTTCATGTCATATCTGGGGACATAGATTCTAAAACTGTTAAAAAAAAAAAAAAGTGCACTAGGATTGTTAAAACTATTGAAAATCTAGTTCTGATACTAGTTTTAGTGTTGAATACTCACCGGAGCAGGTATTGATACTAAAACGTCACATTCACAGGACAGAAAAGAACAGAACAGGACACAAATGAACCTTTCCTGAATAGTTTTAAAATCACATAGACTCTTATACGCTCATGGACACGATAAACCTACCTGGACCTGAGGATTACACACATATAACACACATGGGAACAGAAAAAATAAAAATGGAAAGTATTGTGATTCAGTGTTGCAAATTATCTTCTATTGTCTACGTAAAGAGTTTTTTTTAATCATCAAAGTAATGGAAATTGGTATTTTAAACTCAATAGTCAATATGGATACCACAGTGATAATTAAAAGAACACTATTCAGACCATAGAACGTCATTTTCAACAGATGCTACTTTCAACCAGCACGTTAGCTGTGTCCATGTACAGTCTGTGGTCGTAATGTAAAGAAACCAAATCATTATCATCACCCATGTCTGGAGGGATGTGTCGAGCTTTAGTGTGATCTCGATATTGATGAAAGGTTCACTTCTGTCCTGTGAATAGGACTTTTCACTACTGATACCTGATCAAATGAGTTTGTAGTTTCGATACTAGTTTTAGTATTGATTAGGATCTGATTTTTGGTACTTTTTCAGTTCCTATCAGATTTGAATTTGAAATGTTAGTCTCCTGACAACACTCCTGCATTTAAAAGTCAAATACAGCAGCTTTATCTAACAGTCAAAAGTGAGATCACGTGTCAGCAGGAGTCGTCCTGAACCATCCTCCTCCGGTCGTTCCTCTAAAATCACTGACCTGTCCTTGGGCGGTGAAGGGGTTGAAGTCTCCCAGCTTTCCTGTGACTCCACTGGTGGCGTTAGTGACCGAGGCGTCCTGCGAAAGCAGCAGAATTTTCTTTCACAACATCATTTATTCATGTGGTCACACGGCACCGGACCACAGACCTGCAGCACTCAGAGCATCAGAACCAACGAGAGCAAACGAGGAGAAAGCACCGAGAGGAGAAAGCACCGAGAGGCTCAGTCTGAGGCTCAGTCTGAGGCTCAGTCTGAGGCTCAGTCTGAGGCTCAGTCTGAGGCTCAACGAATGAACATGATTCTGTGTTAATATTTGGATAAAGGTGTGTGCAGAGGCGGGTTGTGGAGACGTGTCCAAAGTCAAATACTGTGTTCAGATACTGTGATTACTTTTACAAACCCTACATCCAGAGGTGGGTACTACTCAGTTACATTATTTGAGTAACTTTTTAAAGAAATTGTACTTTTCTAGCAGTATACTTTTACTCCTACTTAAGGCATATTTTTATTTAAGTAACTCCAGAGGTGGAACATAAAGCAAAAGTAGTAATGTACTGAGTTTGAGTACAGATTTTAGGTATCTGTACTTTACTGAAGTACAAAGTGGGCACTTTTCACTTTTACTTGACTCCATTTGAGAGCAGGTATCTGTACTTTCTACTCCACTACATTTCTGAACAGGACTGAAAAAGTAAAAATATTTTTTCTTACAGTTTGAGACCTGCTGAAAAGACTGAAGGTTTATTTTGAACACAATTGTCGTTTGAGTATCTGTACTTTTACTTCAGTAACAAGATGGAGTACTTCTTCCACCAGTGCAGTAGTTTTCCTTCAGTAAAAGCTTCTGTAGACTTACTCGAGAGGAACCAACATTTTGTGTTAACCACAAGAAATGATTTGACCTCTACTTTGTACTTCTACTTGAGTAATATTCCTCTGAAGAAACATTACTTTTACTTGAGTACAAATGGCTCCTCTACCACCTCTGGGTAGATCTATAAACATTTCAGTAACTCTGACTGTACTGTACACACAACATACTACAGCAGGGGACAGGAATGAAGTACAAAAGTTAAAGTACACTACTCAAGTACAAATTTAAAGCTAAAAATATACACATAAAATAGAATATGTATTTTTATTCATTCATATTGCAACTTTTGACCACGTTTTACTCTTAAAGTGCGTTTTAAAATCATACCTCAGTACTTTTACTTTAGTACATTTTCAAGTAATACACTCTGTTCCACCTTGTGATGTCACTGGTACTGAGCAAAAATCAAAAGGAGCAACTTCGTGACATCACACGGTGGAACCAGACTAATAATCCATGATTACTCCAACATGTGGGAATGAAACAAAACACAGTTCCAGGTCTGTTTTAGAGGAGATAATATTAGAAACACGTCGAGTTTTGCGTAATATGAGAACTTTAAACATAAGTGCACTGCACTTTCACTCGGCTTGGTATAAACACAAAGTTAGAAAAACAGAATTGCTTTGAGCTTTGGTTTGTCAGTAAGACATAAAGTATCTACGGCCTGCGCTGTTTTTGTGAGAAATTCCATGGCGTCTGTTAATGGCGTCTCCTCATCCATACACCTGTTGCCTCGTCTCACCTGCGCGCACGACACACCGAGAAACACACGCCAAAAACTCACTATTTCTCTTGTTTTTTCTGCTAATATTACTAAACAGTGTAGAACTTTTCCCACTGAGGTAAATATAGACACTACAAACCCAGGAAATACAAGGACCGAAGCTGCTCTACGCACCAACTTACCAAACTGGTTTTTGTAGCTACACCATATTGTAACTGCGCCCTGCAATTTTGGATCCAAATAAAACTCCAGAACAACAGAACTCACCTGGAACGGGTTCACGTCCACAGGATCCGCGAAAGGATTGCTGTCAAAGTCCGACATGTTTGGGAATAGTTGGAGAAAATAAAGGCGAGCGCGACTCTTCCTCCTGTGGCACCAGTCCTCTCCTGATGCCGCTCCGGTGCTCCACTCCTCCAGCCGTGCGTGTGCGCCTGCGCCACTGGCCCAGGAGAGCACCACGTCACCAGAGGAGAGGCAGGAGGAGAGGCCGAGTCACTTGTGACCCATTAGAGCCCTTGATTTAGGGAAATAACATTAGACTCTTTATTTTTAGAGCGATAAAAGACAAATGGGGTGAACTGCGCGCTCCTCGTGACCGTCTGACTGAACTTATTGGCGGCAGGATGATTCCAGAGCAGTGACTGAGAGTGAAGGCGTTTACTGAACTAACTGGAGATACCTGAATGCCCAGCAGGACTTCTTAGCACATGCATGAAATTAGCCAATGCATATTACAGATTCAGGATTAAGGTCAACAACATGACGTGTGTCCAAATGCAATTTCATCAGTTAAAAATGTTCAAATGTGATAATAATTCTCCACATACCTGTAGAATCTCTGACCTCTATGGAACCAAAGAGTTATTCTGCATGTTTTTTGTACTTAAAGTGTCAAATGTTCATGTGGTGCGACCGTCCGCTCTTAACTGATTATTTTTAAACTCATATTTATTTTCTTTCTTTATTTTTTTGTCATATTTTCTGAAGTGATTTTAGTCCCACATGAAATTTCATCTTTCTTGAATCGATATTTCCCCCATAATATACAAACAAATTGTCAGAGCATGTCCATTTTTTCAAATCTGTTTTCATGGTTTCAAATCTCAATCTCATGTTCATATGACTCATACGAATCATGTTTTAGAAAATAAACCTATTTGAAGATTATTCTCGGTTGCACCACATGACATTTAAGGTCGTAGCCAATTCATGTCCATAAAAAACACTAAAATGCTTCATATAAATGTCAAATATAGATTTATGCACCTGACATTGTAAATATTTGAAAATCCTTACACGTCACTCACTCATTACACAAAATTGAGTCACATGAGCTTTTAAGCCATGATATGTTGTTACCTCATCCAAAACAAACCTGGAGTTGTGTTTTGGTTTTGTTTCATTCACACGTTTGAGTAACACTTCATTATTACTTGGTCCCCAAAGCGCAAAATACTCTGTTCCACCTTGTGATGAAGTTTTCAAGTTAACAGCTACTTTTTACATTTTCTTTAGTTGAAATCTCCAATTCCAGGGCTGAAACGAACCAAATGATTCTTGTATGTGGAGTTTAAAAATACAGTGGAGCACTTTCTGTATTACCGCATGACATGACAAGTTTTCCGTTTTTGTAGTGTAAAAATGCAGGCTTAATTAGTTAAACATGTACAATTTGTTCAATAAAGTATGTAGATCTAAAGGTACAATGTGGCTTTGACCAGTAGGGGTCAGTCACTATGGAGATACTGCTTCATCAATTCAAAGTGGTTTTAAATCTCAAAAATAGCCAAACCTGCGTTCTAATGTGATCCCTCTACAGGCCTGAAACTTGGCCTTGTGGCGTCACCATAAAGATCAAAATTTGAAAACAAAATAATACAACAACCCAAACCCGAGCAGGTAGCAGGCTCAGAAAAGTTATGTAGTGCATCTTTAAGTGAACATTTGATTTTGATGTTATAAATGTGATGTGAGGCATAAAGGTTAGCATCATAAACATGAACTTCCCACACAAACAGGAACAAAAATACAACCACGTTCTACAGAAGTGAACGAATGAAGAGACGAGCCGCACAGATTTGTACATTTCTTTCATTGTTGCATTGAGCAAACACAATAAAGACATGGATGGGGCAGGTAACATGGTCTCTTAAAGATAATGGCATTTGTCCGCTACACTGTACACAGACTGTATCATACTTTACAATGGCGGTATGGCTAAGCAGTGAATGCATGGTTTATACATATGCAACATTCTGTACAGAGCTGGGACCCCTGGGCTGGAGTGTGCCCCAGCTGACTTGGTCCCTTTGATGGTGGTAAAAAGCAGCACAAATTAAAAACACATGGAGTGGTTTTGGGTCCTCACACACACACAGTAACACATGAACGCTTGGCACACACACACATACACCAGCCTGGCCCACATCGTACATCTGTCCAAAAAAACAAAAAGAGAAAAAGATAAATATCTGACTTCAACTCCCCAGCAGACACTGGTGTTCCGGCTTTGTACAGTATTTATACCTGTATATTATATGCTATCAAGAATTTCTGTGACATTAAAATTTATTAAATAAAAGAAACTTAATTTGTCATAATAACTAAACAAGCACTGCTTATACTGATTGTTTTGAAGTGTAAACTCAGAAAGCAGCTAATATTGACTTCTTCACTGTAGTCCACAGCTCCTGCTCTCGCTCCGGGCACGTCCCTGATGCTCAGTGCTCTTCTAAAATGTCCCACGTTCCCTTTTGCGCTCTGCTCAGTGCGTCTCGTCTTGGCGCCGTGTGAAGAGCCGCCAAGGCACAGTGAGGGCTGAAGGAGTCCAGTCTAAGAGTCAGCACAGACCGCCCGCCTCGGACAGTGGACCTGCTCCATGTGGCACTTAGGAACATTTCGTTGCACATTATAAAGGCTAAGCGGAGTGCTTTAAGAACAGGACATTGCATTGATGCTCTTTTTGCTCCTGTCAGGAATCACCTGCCTTCCAGGAGTATTTTTGGTGAGCCAGTGTCCTTCATACCATGAACTCATTATTGCCGTATAACACTAGCTGCTGCGGTAAGTCCGGAGGGTCCCGGCCGTGGGCGCCCCCGTCTCGGGAGTGCCTCAGGGACGGGTGCTTGCCTCCCTTCAGTTTTTGTTTGCCCTTTTCAGGATTGAACGTCCCTCTGCTTGTAAACTGTGGCCGTTCGTCGTACGTACTCTCTGGCTCCCCCGTAGGACTCAGGTCGCGGGTGTCGGTGCGGGTGAGCTGGGATGTGCTCGCAGAGGACGGGGACGAGGGGGACTTGGAGTGGAAGCGAAAGCGTCGGGTGTTGACGGACGAGGAGGAGGAGGAGGCCTGGAAGTGTGAGGAGGAAGAGTACGAGGACACACTGGAGCAGGAGTCCACAGAGTCCAGGGACTCGGGCTGTCTGCGCAGGGTCCTCTGGCGAGGGCTCCGACCATCAGACCTGCGGGGCCAGGGGGATGTCAGGGGGCCCCTCTCTGCTCAGGGAACAACAAACAAACAAAGTCACACTCATGGAGTATGCAAGTGTAAAATGTTCAGTGAATTCATGTGAATTCATCATAAAACATCATAAAGATGTTTTTATGATGCAACAGCGGTGGTCATAGTACGGACCTGATAAGTCGGAGAGTCCTTCTGAGTCCACGTTGAGGTTCTCGGAGCTGTCTGCTGTCCCAATGGAGGCCTCTGACTCCAGTGTCTCATCATCTGAGGCTCGAGGCTCCAGAGCCAACATCTCAAAGGTGAGCTCCTCTCTGTGGGGAGTACAAGCGTTACTATACACAGCACAGTGGACATGAGCAGACACGAGCATTGAGGAGACGTGCGCACTTTTCCTTCTGCAGGTTCTCGATCTGCTCCGTCAGCACTCGCTCCTCCTGCTGCATGGCGGCGTGCTGGTTCTCCGTGAGCCCTGGGTCTGCTGCCTCCTCACTGCAGCTCTGCTCCAGCACGGGGCTCTTGACTGTGGACAGACGGGGGCTCAGCTGAGGGGACGTGCTGTGGTAGTTCACCCGCTGTCAGGGACACAAGACACAGTCACTTATTGGGAACATTTTGGCAGATTTTATAATGGATCAAGCTCACAATAAGCCATTCTATCTCTCCAATGCCTCAACTTTTCATAAATGACTGTCTGTCCAGGCTAAAAGCACAGCGCCACAGAAGGTCACAGGACAATACAGTACACAAATTACCTTTTTAGCTGTATTTGGCTGCATAAGAAGTAAAGCAAAACAGTATGATAAGAATAGATTCAACATTTTAAACAAAAAGAAAGTCTGCGCATCTACTCACAAACAAACAAGTCCAAAGAGCTAAAGCTATGATGCCACACAGAACAGCACTTACCCTTCCACTTTCTACAGTGTTTTTCAGTACATTAAAAGTTAACCACTGCGTTTTATTTTTCACACTTTTAAATGTGAAAAGTCAAAAACAACATGAAAAGCGTGACTAGGACAGGTCTGCGGGGATGTCATGGGCATGCTTTGGAGATGGAGGACAGTTAGACTTTGGGATGGTGGAGACACGGACTTAGGCACAACACTGCTGTAGGAGTCCGGGCGGCATGGATACATACCAGAGTGCGTGCTATACTCATGAATCTAACTGCTATTAGTACGGGTTTCTGGGTAAAGGAGAGGACATGTTAGGGACAGGAGCAAAACCCCACAGGAGCAAGTGTCAGGGGGGATTGGAACTCAAAATGGTTTCAAAAAGTAAGCGAGGTTGGGGTGCCATGTACACGGGAATTATGGGTTTGTACACTAGGAGCTCTGTGTAAATCCCTCACACGTCCAGATATGGTCCATTTCAAAAGCAAAGTTTAACTGTGTCAACTGGACTAAAGTGAATATGATTGACTTATGTAAAAAGTTTCTTCAGTTCTAACAGGGTTCTGCGAGACACTTTTTTATATTTGTCTGAAAGGAGGAGCAAACTACACTAAAGCTAACACACTCTCTCCCCTTCCAAGTAGCTCGCCAAGGGATTTGTGTATTAAACATATATAACCAACTAAAACTTGACTGATTAATTGCCTATTTTGCAAAACTTTGTGAATGGTTTAGGTTTTATCGGCCTCTAACTGTAGCCCGTCTGAGGCTTACAATGGCTTTTACATTTCCTCCTTATCTGGCAACCGCTAAAATCAGCATCTCTCTGGGTTTTTCGTGTCACAAAAAGTCGCTCACAGGAGGAAAAAGGTTGGAGATCCCTGTCCTAGATCATTCAGGAGTTGGTCAAAACTCCTCCAGAGGCTGCGTCACACTCACGTTGAACCAAGTTATTTTTGCATTAACTCAATCAATTTATAATTTATGAACTCGCTACCAGCTGTCATATTTCATACCAAACTAAAAATACGGGGATGACTCTGCAAACGTAGACACTTTGCTTCACTTTCAGCTTGTAACACAGACTTCATATGAATATCCAAAAGTGAAAACACAACATGAATCCTAAGTGTGTATTAAACCTCACCATCGAGCGCCGTATGAGGGTCAGTCTGCACTTGGCCTTGTTCTCGGCGAACTCCAGTGTGTTTATGTCCTTTAGCCGCACCTTGTATTTGTTCATCTGCTCGCAAATGATAAGCTCTACACACCTGGAAACACAATTAAAACGACAAAAGTTCATATGACGTAAATTGTCCACACAGGGTATCCTTAAATGTGATCTTACGCAGTAGTTTTGCTGATGTCCTGAACACTCTGAAGAGGGTCGATGGTGTCAGGGCAGCGCAGGATACACGGAGCAAACACTATGGCCAAGGCGTTCGCCGACATGCGGTTGGTCTCTTCTTGTAGTGCAATTCTAAAAGCACAAAAAAGGTCAGTTATTCTAATAAGTTGGATTGCTTTCAGACAATCTTCTATAGGACAAGGATGTTTAATACAGATGGGGGCAGATCAAATGTTGTTAAAAAGCAGATTTGCGTTGTAAAACAGTGAGATCTTGGTCTAGTCACTAATAAAAATGTTCAAAATTGTCCTTTTAATATTAATGTGTTACAGTTAATACTCTTAAAGGGAAGTATACTCTTAAAGGGGAGTATTAACTTTTAGATTACTATTTAGATCACTGCGTTACCTTTAATTGTTTTAAAAATCCAATTTGCCAAAAAAAACTTAACAAGTTTGATCAGTTTCACTTTCGTTTTGGGTGTTTTGATATGAAAGAGAATTTGTTCTATTAGATTTAGAATTTTAAATACCACTGAATTTCTCACTTTAAGTTTTTTAACTTTTAAAAAACATGTTGAAATTTCAGCAACTAAAATTCAGAGTAAAAATAATTCAAAGAATATTTTTTCCAAATTCAAAATACAAATTTCAACTTTTAAATATTTAGCACAAATATTTTCAAGCCTTCAAATTCAACAGTCAGAATTCAGAGTGGACAATTTCAAAGCAAAGATCCAAGATGCCAAAACAGAAGCATCGATCCTGTGAGCGAGGAGGACAGAGGCCGTTTCCTATTGGGCCGTCTCATCTGTGGGCGGGGTTTGAGGTTTAGATGAGACAAATTCTGACCAATCAGATCGCTTCACTGCTCCATTTCCTGTTTGTTAGATCAGATCACTTTGGATCGATTGCTTCTGCCTTGGCATCTTGGATCTTTGCTGTGAAACTTTACACTTTAAACACTTTAAACTTTACAACTGTTGAATTTGAAGACTTAAAATATTTGTGCTGAATATTTAAAAGGTTAATTTTTATTTTGAATTTGAAACATATTGAAAAAGTACACTTACAATTTCAACAACTAAAATTCTGAATAAAAATAATTCAAACATGTTTTTTCAGAGTTAAAGAAATCAGAGTGAGAAATTCAGCTGTATTTAAAATTCTAAATCTAATAGAACAAATTATCTTCCATATTTTGATTCTCCCCTCGCTTTGCTCTCGATCTGAGTCACCTGCCCCTTCAGAGCACTATCACAACAAATGAAACTATTGTCAAATTGCTGAGTACAGTTTTGTATCAAGTTTTTTTTTAATGCAAAATTTTGTCAGCTAATGACAACAAAGGCTTGAATAGGACCCAGGAGAGATCGCTAAATTACTCAAACATGCATGGATGACTCTAAAAGCACTTCAGACAATGTTGTAACATGGTAGAAAGCTAAAAAGACTTGATTTAGCATACAACAAAACTTCAGTCAACCTTGTCCCCTCTATGGAAGTATGACACCACATCCTAGAATCTATAAACCACCTCTTCGTCTATAATATGAGACAAAATGAAGTTACCTGACTAGATGGAAAATGAGACGTTCCAGCGTGTTGAGATGAGTTCTGCTTAACTGGTCGATAACCGAGTAAACTCCTCGCACCATCTCCTTCTTGTCTTGTAAACCTGAAAAACACACATTCTACATTACACACACTGACGTGGTTTGCTTCAATAATTTGGGAAGAATATCTAAATACGTTTTTTGGACAACCGTTGCAAGTGCGTTTAGATTCAAGTAATAGGATTCTGCTCAAACTTCACATTTTAAACGAAGAAAAATCAACAAAATGACAAACTAATGGCAAATAGTCAGATTTTTATATATTTTAATTTTTCCATCTTTACCTTCACTTCGAAGCGCTTAAAATTTTTCCCATTAATAATAGTAATAATAGTAATAGTAATAGTAGTAGTAATAATAATATACATTTTATTTGTAATGCACTTCAGTGAATTCTCAAACTGCATACACACACATCTTTATACACTGCAAAAAAGCCAAGATATAAACTTAAATCTATCAGAAAATGACTTAAAAGTAGTGAAATGATCATACTGCACGGACAGATCATTTTACTTGACAAGTTCTCTTAAAATAAACTCCTTTAGACTAAAATGAATCAGTCTCAGAACTAGCAAGTTGATAATAAATCGGAAAACAAAATGAAGAACCTGATATATA